>CM061131.1:24537291-24832261 GCA_030789695.1 Scilla litardierei | reverse complement strand
ATAAAAACAAGTTAGGTCAATTTCCAACGGATAGAAATCTGAGACAATTAGTCGGTCCAAGAACAACCACTGACCGACTAGTTCATCAACTAGTCGGTCAGTCAATCAACATGGACCGACTAAGTGAGGAACTGAGAAGAGATAGAATTTCAGACCTAGAAATCTAGTCGGTCCAAGAAGACTTTCTGACCGACTAGTTTCACAACTAGTCGGTCGGTCAGTGAACGTAGACCGACTAAGAGGCAAAGTGAAATAGTCTGAATACAAATTGACTTAGTCGGTCCAAGAACAAAAGTTGACCGACTAGATTGTCAACTAGTCGGTCACCAAACGTTCTTAGACCGACTAACGATAAACAGTAGCTTAGGAGAAATTTAGTATGAATAGTAAGTCACAACTAGTCGGTCAAAGAAGCATCACTGACCGAATAGTTCACAAACTAGTCGGTCGGTGAGTCAACGTAGACCGACTAACTGTAAACAGTAAAGTCCAAGAAATTAAGGAATCAAACTAGTCGGTCCAAGAAGAGTTGCTGACCGACTAGATCACCATCTAGTCGGTCAGTACTCCTTCTTGTACCAACTAACTTGCACAAACAAGTCCGAATCGAAGCGCAACGCTTCGAGGAAGTTAGAATGAACTTGTACTAAGATCCTAGAGCTACGACATGAGCGATATGAAGATAGAAACGTAAGATATACTCAAGGCTTAACATTCTATAGATCGAAGCTAAAAGACTATAAATAAAACCTTAATAAACGGTCTTCGAGAGCTTCGATTAATTCTTCATAACTTCCAAAACGGCGCAAGAGCTTCAACGAAGCTTTAGGCATGAATACGAGCTTTGGGAAGTGTTGAGATGTCGCTTTAATTGTTCTCGTGAATTTGGCGACGATCTCCAATACTGCGCTCACAAATTGTTAGTTCATGAATTATTTATGTTTGCTCATCATCAAAACCAAATCCGGGGAGTCCAATATTCAACATTCTCCCCCTTTTGGTGATGACAAACCAACATAAATAATAATCAAAAATGATGATTCAAATGAAAAATACTTACTCCCCCTGCATTGATGACACGTTAATTCCAAAATGAGTATATATGAATTGCATCAATCAGACGAGTAAGATAAATAAAGAGAATCGATTTTTGAAATATCGGATTTTGAAAATCCTTATATATATCTTAACTCCCCCTGAATCTAACACATCAAATTAGATTCTTGGAAAATGAGTTAAATTTTCATTTGACCTATTTATTATCATTATCTCTCCCCCTTTGGCATTATCGCAAAAATGGGGGGCATACAACGACAACAATTTAGGAAAAGGAAAATCCAACATCGGGAGTCGTAAACAATGACGATGGACCTAATTGACACCAAGGGAAAAATGTGGAAATCAAATCAAGGTGTGCCAAATTGTCCATTATCAAAAAGCGATAATCAAAATCATCAAAATACCAAATAATTGTTCATTTCTTGAATAAAGAAACATACTCTTCAATATTCAATATTCTTGGTTAAATTTGTGCATGGAAAACAATTCTATACAATTATAGAATTTCAATCTATTTAACCAAGTTTTTTTTTTCAATCGACGAACGATGAAGTCACATTGCATATGCGTTGAACAATTAGTAAATGTGCACGACGAATGAAAAACAAAGTGAACATCGATGTAATATATATAGGAACATCATGAGTACATCCAAAAAGATATCACATCGAGTACATCAAAATACAAACGACCATGGATATCAACCACAAAAGATACATCATACATCATCGAAAAACCATCAGCATTATCCAAAGTACATCAAAATACAAACCGACATCCATCATATCAAAATATAACAAAATAACCCTCAAACTCCATCCTAACCAAAAGTACTCTCAAAAAGATGCATCATCCAATGAGCAGTGGAGAGTCCTCGAAACTGACGATCACGAGGAAGTGGCTGGATCTGCAGTCTCCGTGGGTCCAGTCGACGGAGTGGACGCAGGCTCTGCAGGGAGTAGAGGCGTCTCAACAGACGGGATCGTCGGGGCAGGTGTGGAGACATCAACGACTGGCTCAACAGCAGGGGTCTCAACAGGAATATCAGCAGGCAAGATATGAGCAGGCTCGACAGCAGGAGAAGCAGCAGCCACAGAAGTCTGGACTACTGCAACAGAAGTCTCTGGAGCACCGGAAGAGGTGCCAACTCCAGGAGCAGAAGTGGTAGCAGCAGCAGCAGCAGTGGCAGTGGCCTCATCGCCACGAGCCAAGGAAGTGACAAGCTCGTCAATCTCCTCATCGTCCATCTCCTCGGCCTCAGAAACTGAAGGAGGAAGATCAATCCCCATCATACGAGCCATACGGCAGACGACCTCCTCGGTACGAGCCAAACGTGACTCGTGCCGACGAAGAAGGCGTACGACATCATCTAATGTAGCAGGAGGAGTGGGGGCTGCAGCAGCTGAGGGAGAAGCCTGGGAAGCAGATGTGGTCGACCTCTGCACGTGACGAAGCGCCGCAAGAGATTTCTTAACGGCCGTCGCGTTCAGAGGAGGACCCAAAGGACGCTCATCGTCAGGAGGGAGAGGAACTCGGAAATGACGGAAAACCAGGGTCAACAGACACGGGTAAGGGATATGCGCAGATTTATTGGTCTTGCGTATACACTCGAAAGAGTCCATCTTATCGAGTATAACGCGAGCCCAATTAATCTCGCATCCCAAGAAAAGAGCGTAAATCAGCTTGAGAAACGGCTGGGATGGCAGAGAAGATGAGCCGTACTTGGGAAGCAAGCACGACTTCAGAATGAGATTCAGTACCCATGCATTAGGTTTGAAAGACTTCGAAGGCACACCAATGAGGGCAGGAGGGATCACATGGAAGATATCAGAAAGAACGGACTGATCCAAGGAAGATATATCATCAACAGAGATATCCGAAGGAATGAGACCGGACGATGAACAACCAAGAATCTCCCCCAAGATTTCTGCCGTGAGAACTATAGGAGTTCCCAAGACAGTAGTCTCGATGGAGTGACTCTCATCGTACAGGCCTCGGACACGATTGGCGTAAAATAATTTGACTAGGCGAGGATATGGTCTAGGATTCGCCTTGGGGTTATAGCGAAGATAATCCAATAGGCCACTATAGGAGAGGAGGTCAGCTAAGCCAAGGAAATCTGAAAACTGAACATAATGCTCCAATAGCATCGGGCAGTGTTCAATACGGTTGTAGGCCGCTAGACACATAGGGTCGTCGCGACACAACGATATGTCAACACCACCCGCTGGCATTGGTCCCTTTCCCTTAGGCTGGCGAGTCCTAGGACGAAGTGGAGGACTAGGTTCCCTATGGCCAGACTCATCCTCAGGGATAAACTCAGTATCGGAATCAGGAGGAGTAGCAGGAGTGTGGAGAATGGGCTTTTTAGACTTAGATTTTCGGGGTTTGACCGTCGCCGTCCTCGGCTTCTTCAGAGGAGGCGAAGACGGAGAAGCTTGGGTAGATTTAGCACGACGCTTGGGCTTAGATGGATTCCTAGGGTTGGAAGGCTCTATAGACATTGGGGAAGCCCCAGATGAAGTGATAGGGATCCTCGTCTTTGCCATGATCGTGGCACGACGAGAACAAGCAAGCGACGAAGATCGAAGAACCCTAAGCACACAGCCCTAAGATAGGATAGCCGAAATAAACAAGCCCTAGATGAAATTCGAAACCCTAGAAGCTAGAAGAGATCTAAATCAAACCCTAGAGTAGGAAACCAACCTAGGAGGAGGAGATATACCTAGGAGGAGGCGGTCGACGGTGGGGATGGCCGGAAAAATGGCCGGAGACGACGGGAAGATGAAAGGGCTCGAGAGGGTTTTGGGAGTTTTTCGGGCTGGAGGAGAGAATAAGACCGACTAAAAAGAATTTTAGTCGGATGACGTTGAGATAAGTCGGTCTGGAAATCGAAAAGACTTGTTTGCCCTAACCCATTTAGTCGGTCACAGTTCAAGCACTGACCGACTAGATTACGCTCTAGTCGGTCGGTCAATGAGCTTGAACCGACTAAGTCGAAACAGAGGCAAACAGGAATTTTTAGGGCTAGATTTAGTCGGTCGCAGTATATTCACTGACCGACTAGTTTTCAATCTAGTCGGTCGGTAAGTGTACTGTGACCGACTAAAGAAAGAAAATGATAAGAGATGGATGAAAGCTTGAACTAGTCGGTCTGAGTTCACTAGCTGACCGATTAGATGAGCATCTAGTCGGTTGACTAATGAACTGAAACCGACTAGAAGAGTCCAAACATTGATAAATGATTTCTCTTCACAAACCACTTGGATGAAACATCTTAAAACTCTCATTAGTTATCTAAATTACCCCATAAAATGTCGAAATCTTAAATACGACATACAAATACGATTTCGAGCACAAATTCAAACATATCACATAAAATCCCAAAAATTCAATAAATCTAGCATGAACGAAATATCGCGAAATCAAATAGCATGCAAGATAATTGAATGAAATATGAATCCTATATCTCGGATTCACCCATAATCCCCAATTCTCGACGCAACCGCACAAAGGAGTCCTCCTTTAGGGGTTTCGTGAAAATATCGGCGATTTGCTGTTGGGT
Organism: Scilla litardierei; assembly: GCA_030789695.1. Lineage (NCBI taxonomy): Eukaryota > Viridiplantae > Streptophyta > Magnoliopsida > Asparagales > Asparagaceae > Scilla > Scilla litardierei. Next base: position 24,827,637 of record CM061131.1, on the reverse strand, counting down.
TTCAACGTACACTAAAATGATGTCCTTTTTAGCAACATGATCATCTAAAAAGTGGTGTCGGACATCTATGTGTTTTGATCGGGAATGGTGCACCGGATTCTTTGAAAGACAGATAGCACTTTGGTTATCCACCATGATAGGGCTAGTATCACAGTGAATACCAAAATCCTTCAAAGTGTGTCTCATCCAAAGAACCTGGGCACAAGCGGCACCGGCGGCAATATATTCCGCCTCGGTGGTTGAAAGTGATACGGAATTTTCCTTCTTGGAAAACCAAGAGACAAGAGAATTTCCTAGAAAATGGCAAGTGCCACTAGTACTTTTCCTGTCGGATTTGCATCCCGCATAATCGACATCACTATATGAGACTAACTCATACGTGCTAGATTTTGGATAAAGTAATCCAAAATCAAGTGTATAACTTAGATAACAGAAAATACGTTTTACCGCTACTAAGTGAGACTCCTTAGGTTGAGACTGATAACGAGCACATATGCATACGGCAAACATAATATCAGGCCTACTTGCGGTAAGATAGAGTAAACTACCTATCATACCTCGATATAGACGAATGTCTACATCCTTACCGCCCGTATCCTTGTCGAGATGCGTAGTCGTGCTCATTGGAGTCTTTTTCCCGGAAGCACTTTCCATTCCAAATCGCTTAGGCAACTCCACCGTATACTTCGTTTGGTGGATGAAGATTGCATCGTTCATTTGGCGAATTTGGAGACCTAAGAAATATTTGAGTTCGCACATGTGGCTCATCTCAAATTGTTCCTTCATAACATTAGAAAACTCTTCGCAAAGAGTGAAGTTAGTAGCACCGAAAATGATATCATCAACATAAATTTGAACTAATAAAATATCAGTATTCGCATGCTTAACAAAAAGTGTAGAATCGGCTTCGCCCATTTTAAAATTCAAATCCAAAAGAAAATTCTTTAGGCGATCATACCAAGCTCGAGGAGCTTGTCTCAAACCATAAAGAGCTTTCTTTAGTTTAAAAACATGATTTGGAAATTTTTCATTTATGAAGCCCGGAGGTTGAGAAACGTAAACTTCCTCAACAACATCTCCGTTTAAAAATGCACTTTTAACATTCATTTGAAATAACTTAAAATTTTTATGGCATGCATAAGACAATAAAAGTCTAATTGATTCTAATCTGGCTACCGGAGCGAAGGATTCTTCGAAATCGATTCCTTCCTCTTGGCGATAGCCTTGAGCAACTAACCAAGCTTTGTTCCGGACGACGACTTGATTTTCGTCGGATTTGTTCTTGAAGATCCACTTTGTCCCTATGACGGTGTGGTTCTTCGATGGCAAAGGAACAAGCTCCCATACCTCATTCCTCTCGAATTGAATGAGTTCCTCCTCCATGGCAAGGATCCAAGCACTATCTTCGCACGCTTCAACTATATTCTTTGGCTCTATTGATGAGACAAAGGCACTATTGGCGAAGTGGTGGACTTGCGATCTCGTCTTGACACTATCATGAATATTGCCAATGACTTGCTCATGGGGATGGTCGCGGACGGTATGAAGCCGCTTGGGAATACCTTGATCACTAGGCACATTCTCAACAACTTCATTAGTCGGGTTAGTCTCAGTAGAATAAATTGAATCAATAGACTTAGAATTTTCAAACGAATCACATAAAACATCCATAGAATCATTATCATTTGAAATTCTAGAAGTACATTGAGTTTTAGTGAAAAATAGAGTAGTTATGTGAAATAGAAGTACGAAAGATGTATGTGAGGAAATCGTTATAGAATAGTAATTAAGGATCGAAGAATTTTAGAATTAGCGAAGGATTCCATAAATGAAACATTGAAAATACTTTTTAGAAGGAGGGGTTCAAGGTCAAAGATGGCGAATATGAAGAGTCTATGTGAATCGAGGACAAGAATCAGGTTCGACGATAGAAACGTAAGGACGACAAAGAAGTAACTCTGTGAATACGCTATGATGGCTTCCTACGATCATTAACCTAGAAGTGTAATGATTAGGAAATAGTAAAATCAGGGGGAATAATCATTGGGTCGACTAAGGTTTATCACTAAGGTTCATCAACAAACTAGACTGCGATAGAAAAGCGAGGTAAGGGTTCATAGAGGATCAAGATCGAGATCTTATGGATCTGGAATATCTCACGCTTCGAAGTCTACTCTGTGCAGGCATCTCAGGTTCGACTGGCACGGCGACAATCGCTATGTTTGATAGGGCCCTAGATTCGATGATTCTAAGCGAGTGACTGATGAACTCAAGAATCTAGTATGGTCAGAGTTGGATGATCAATCGCTAGGGTGACCTTAAGATGATAATACTTAGTCGTGTCAAGGGTGTCTAACTAACGAGCACGAGCGTCTATCTATTCCTATCATCCTGGTATTGGTTTCCTATCGCTGAGACAAGACATTCGAGTAATTCCGCGTACGAACTAATTCTGGGTGTTTTGGCTAATGAAAAGTGTTCTCATTGTTCTGAATTTCGCAGTTGCAGGACCTGCATGGGCCACCACTAAAACCTGTAACGCCCCGCTTCCCAAAAGACACCGGAAGCGAGAGCGTTACGCGGTCCGCTTGAACTGGAGCGGTGAAGCTCGAGTTCAATAAGCATCTGTGATTAAAACACAGATGAGGTTCTTGCATTTGCGTATTAGAACAATCAGAAACATTTCAGAAAAATAAAGCCACAACCAGAGTTAAATAGTTCGTACATGAAATTAATCAACAAGCCTCAGCAGGGCCAAAAAGAAGACTACAATAAAGCACTAATCCTACTACAAGGTACTAAAACTAAAACTCAGAGTAGTGGCGGAAAGGGGCTCTAGTCTTCCGCAAAAGCGGCTCGGCATTTACGACGAACTCTGGCTCTCTAAGTCAAGTGTCTCGAGAGAATCCCCCTAGTGCTCAAACTCGAGATCTGACATACATCCAAAAACATGAATGTATGTCAGCAAGGTCTGCAAGAAGACATTAGCATCCCAAGGCAAGAATGTGCAATTGATATGAATTTAGAAGGCATTAAATATTTAAAAGAGATGACTACAAAAAATTTACGAGACAAATCGTGATGAAACAAAAAGGTAAACATCCCTAGCATGTAAGTTCTAAGCAGCTGCAAGAATTTAAGTTAAGATTTCACTGAGTTCGTTAGCGTTTCAATTTTCACGAAGACCAAGTTAGCGTTGCAATGTCCATGTCAAGAATTCACATCTAATATAGGGTTCTCGCCTTTAGGTCGTGATGAGAAGGTCGTTCCTCTCACGGGGGCTTACCGTGATTGACACTAACCCACCGCGTCGGGTGGTGTTCTTGAGGAGAGTACCTTTCATACGCCCAGTGGCCGCTCAACCCTAACCCCACCCAAAAGTTTTGCCGAAACACGAGCCAGCCTAGTCGACTCACACGACATCACGATATCACGATACCTCCTTCGAGGCGCACGATTTCACGATGTCATAATTTGTTAAGCATTCAAAAAATGTCCAGACAAGTTATGTACCAATTTAACAATGTCATCTTTCCATTTGTACAACATCTTTAAACATTAAGAGAGGGTTGCCCGACATTTACAATAAATTAAGGAGAGTGTTGAACATGTGGGTTGAACGAACAGGTTGCGAAAACTAGTTTTCTTTGCCAATGTTTAAAGTTGAACAATATCAGGTTATATGTCCAAAAGCCGCATTTTAATCTAGAACATTATGGAAATAATTCCAAGTGTCAGTTCACGTGCAATTTCAAGATATACAGATTTAAGTAAAAATGACTCAAACAATCATTAAACTTCAAAAATTCATATTAATTGCACACTTGCCTGATTTTGACATTCTTGGTGTCGTCGGAAACGTCTCAACGGCCACTACGCTACGGTGATGACGGTTTGCTGTTTGATAAAACATATAATCAGAAAACGCTGTTTTAGATCACAACAACATTACAAAAAGTTCCTACGACGTCTAATCGATCCGTTTTGTTAGGTCTTCTAAATTGCGGTGTTGGTCAAAGCCGACTTATACAGTATCAACCCTAACAAGGTGATCACATGCAAGGAATCCTCAGACCTTACAACCAAGATAATGTTCATATATAGGGTTTACTGCAAGTAATGATACCTCTAACATTTTAATGTATGATTTAATATTATACAGTTAGTACTAGGACATGCTGACATCGTTAATTATTACTAACATGCTTAAAGTCGTACTTTTATAACAACATTAATATACATCTGAGGGTTTCCAATATGTTACATGCTCCTACCCCATCGTACACATAATAGGGCACTCTGCTAATAAATAGAACACAGTTCACAAGAGGCTACCTATTTTATTGTTTATAATAGAAGTCTGCACCTCTAATTTGTATACCTAATAAGCCTGTGCATTCATTGCTAAAGGTTCCTATATGATAACCCATGCTAATATATAAGACATAGGATGTGAACTTACCACTCACGTATCCTGCCGTTGTTGCTTGTGCCTGCAGTGGAGAGGAGCCCGGTCACGACATGGGATGGCCGACGGCGCAGCCGCGACTCGGGGCGACACGGGTCGCCGGTGGGGAGTTCAGAGCGCGGCCTGGGATCTTGGGCATGCGGCTCTCGGGGTTCGTGTACCGGCGTTTTGCTCGCGGGGCGACCGGAGGAGGGCGTGGGGTTGGTGTTGGCGTGGAGGTCGGAGCGACGACTGAGCTTGGGGGTTCGCAAAGTGGCTGAGGGGAGATGATCGCAAGGGGGTCTGCAGGCGGGTCGCTGCGAGGGGTGTGGACGCCAGAGGCGCTGCAGCGAGATGTCGAGGGTGGCGGGTTGATGCCGGGGAGACGATGGCCTCGGGTCTGCGATGCTGGCCGCCGGAGGGTGGAGGGTGGAGACCGGTGATGAAGGCGCCTGCTGCGCCATCGCGTTGGCGTGTGGGGGCTGCGAGGAGGCCGCCGGCGCAGATCGAGGGGAGCTGAGTTGGGAGGTGAAGTCGGAGGTGGAAGTTGTTTGGTGGAAGTTGTTTGGTTAGACGGTGGGAGGTGGCCGTGAGGGGGGTTCGTGCCAGGTCGTGTAGGCTATGTGGTGGAGACAGGGGGGTTGAGATCGGAGCGGCTGGCGGAAGGGAGGATGATGCCATGGGGGCGGCGGCTCGGTTTGGTGGTGAGGAGAAACAAAGGAGAAAGGAATACCCTAGGCTTTTAAAATAGAAATGAGAATAGGTTAGGTTGCGGCTGTGGAATGACATGCACGTGAGTGCTTGTCTAGTGTTTTATTGGCCTAAGGGTTTTTAAAAATATTATTTGTTTGGGCCTAGGATGTAGGCTGTGTGCTAAATGTTGGCCTTGTGATTTAATATAATTAAATATAGTAGGTTGAAAAAGGTCTGTGGGTTAGAAAAAGCAGTACATGAACTTAGGCTTAGGTTTCAGTATGAGGTTGTAGGGTAGGAATACACAACATGAGCAAATAGGCCTAGGTTTAGATAGGTGTATAAATATATATATATATATATATATATATATATATATATATATATATATATATATATATATATATATATATATATATTTAAATCTATTGTTTTAGTCTCTCATCCAAGGCTCTAGCTGTGTGCGTGAGTGTGGTGGGTCCGGCCTAGGGTAAGGTTCACAAGATGTCCTAGCTATATTAGGAATAGGATTTGAAATATTAATAATAGGATTGAAGGTGTTATAATGGGTTAATTAGGGCTAATCAATATAGATTTAAATGAGTTTAAGAGAAGGTTTCCAAACATATAAAGTTTTTAAATTCTGAATTAAATAATAAAATGAATTATTTTAAAATAATTATTACAAGGGATTTTTTTTCTTAGTAGATTTAAAATAACAATAGTGTAGTTAACATGTAAGAAGCCAGGAGTCGATACGAATACGGGGTAAGATGCGGCTAGCTACGACTACGAAGAAAGATAACACATGAGAGGACACGAATAAAACATACCGCTAAAAACTGGTCGTTACATCCTACCCACCTTAAAGACGATTCCGTCCTCGGAATCTTATCGGCTAAGGCACCGTGAAAACGTAAGGGTAACGCTCGTATCTACTATCCTAATGCATACACACCATAAATAAGCATCACGCCATACTCAAATAGTACTTCTAATGCTAATACCAATACCAATAGTATTATTACTAATAACATTAATCATCGTCCATGCTAGTAGTAGTAACAACACACATACATACATTGCTAATTACGTATTAACATAACACGTCTAATATAATATCATCCTACAAATACAACCTAATCAATATTACACTCGGGTGTTTAGTAACACTTTACTACACCACCACATCAATTTACTAGCTGCAAGTGTGCCATCACTTGCACACTCACATTATTACCAATACACAAAGCATTTCCTCACATACATCATTATCATCTCTTTTAAATATTTAATGCCTTCTAAATTCATATCAATTGCACATTCTTGCCTTGGGATGCTAATGTCTTCTTGCAGACCTTGCTGACATACATTCATGTTTTTGGATGTATGTCAGATCTCGAGTTTGAGCACTAGGGGGATTCTCTCGAGACACTTGACTTAGAGAGCCAGAGTTCGTCGTAAATGCCGAGCCGCTTTTGCGGAAGACTAGAGCCCCTTTCCGCCACTACTCTGAGTTTTAGTTTTAGTACCTTGTAGTAGGATTAGTGCTTTATTGTAGTCTTCTTTTTGGCCCTGCTGAGGCTTGTTGATTAATTTCATGTACGAACTATTTAACTCTGGTTGTGGCTTTATTTTTCTGAAATGTTTCTGATTGTTCTAATACGCAAATGCAAGAACCTCATCTGTGTTTTAATCACAGACGCTTATTGAACTCGAGCTTCACCGCTCCAGTTCAAGCGGACCGCGTAACTCTCTCGCTTCTGGTGTCTTTTGGGAAGCGGGGCGTTACAAAACTAGTCGGTCCAAGAAGAGTTGCTGACCGACTAGATCACCATCTAGTCGGTCAGTACTCCTTCTTGTACCAACTAACTTGCACAAACAAGTCCGAATCGAAGCGCAACGCTTCGAGGAAGTTAGAATGAACTTGTACTAAGATCCTAGAGCTACGACATGAGCGATATGAAGATAGAAACGTAAGATATACTCAAGGCTTAACATTCTATAGATCGAAGCTAAAAGACTATAAATAAAACCTTAATAAACGGTCTTCGAGAGCTTCGATTAATTCTTCATAACTTCCAAAACGGCGCAAGAGCTTCAACGAAGCTTTAGGCATGAATACGAGCTTTGGGAAGTGTTGAGATGTCGCTTTAATTGTTCTCGTGAATTTGGCGACGATCTCCAATACTGTGCTCACAAATTGTTAGTTCATGGATTATTTATGTTTGCTCATCATCAAAACCAAATCCGGGGAGTCCAATATTCAACACGGACGGTATAGCTTAGACCCATGATCTAGCTTCGAGGACCAGTCCTGCTGAAAGATCTTAGGTTGGGATGCACCTGAAGCTCCCAAGGTGAGTAAGTGACTAAGATGGGATTCGTCACTTCCATTAAATGGAAGTTAGTGTTATAGGCTCAGTACGGTCTTTATGTTAATCCTCGGCCGGGGTACGTTGCAAGTAGTACAACGTGTATACAATAAAGACCGCCGTATACTGACCAATGTTGTCTAATAGGGTTGACAGTAAACCATACCCTAGGCCAACAATAACACAGTCTTGACGAAGGGATTTTAGCTAACGGAATTCATCACTGACACATCCAATGCAAACCCTATGATACTTTTGTCAAAGGGTCGATCACGTTATGATGACTCTGAAACAGGGACGACAGCTACTGCTCGTAGTGACCGTCGTCTAGGGGTTTCGAGCCCCAACCTGTAGTAAGGTCAGGCTGTAGGGTCTCACACCGAGTAGTGCTCGTGTCTTAGTAATAGGAATATGGAATAGAGAGAAATGTCATTTGATGATATTCACAAGTTAAGTTGTGAAAGTTAGTCGCATTAGCAATAGGGACACAACGTTGCATTAGATGCTAACTTTGACTAAACGTGTTGTAAATTAGTTACGAAGAATTTGGTAGGAACAAACTTGTTGGAAAGAGTTACCTGGATGACGGGATCGTCCCGGTCTAAACACAGGTTCAAACCGCGTCCAAATCGGAGCTCAAACGAGCCCAGAAACGCAGATAGAGTTCAAGGGGAAGTGGGTTAGACCCACTGGGCCAAAAGGCCCATGTGCAAAGGCAAAACGGGCGACGCCCGTTGGCTGCAACGGGTGCACGCCCGTTGCACAGCGGGCGCGGCCCGCTGCAGCAGCGGGCGTGGCCCGCTGTGTGCAGCGGGCGTGGCCCGCTTTGTGCAGCGGGCGGGCGCTCGCTGCATCAGCGGGCGTGGCCCGCTGCACAGCGGGCCAGCGCCCGCTGATGCAGCGGGCACGGCCCGCTGCACGCAGCGGGCCCGCGCCTGCTGCAAGTGGGCGCGGCCCGCTGCACAGCGGGCCCGCACCCGCTTGTGCAGCGGGCTGGCGGCCCGCCCTTGCTCCCTTGGGCGGGCGCGCCCGCTATGCCTAGCGGGCGCGCCCGCAACTTAAGTTTAATTTGGGTTTTTTGAAACCCCAATGACGGCTACGAATTTTGAGAAATTCCTAAACTTAGAGCAATTGTTTGAGGGGTCAAACGAAGTCGAAATTCGTCACCGTCAGTTCCTACGCGTTCACCATTCCAAGCTTTTCTGATTGATAGCTTGTTTGGTGTCTGAGGTTTAGTATGCGAGGAGAATTAATTCGTTAAAGTTTGACTTTGTGAAAGGCTAACTTTAAAGTTGAAATTAAGCCAAATGACTTAATTTAATTTTTCTCTTCATGGGGATTGTCCCACATTGCACGCAACGAGAAGTTGAGTGCTCACTCCCTATATAAATAGGGGTGCACTCTCCTCGTTGAAACACACACCAGTCAACGATCGGGTAGCTCCAGATTTTTAGAGCAAGCTCGATCCACGACTAATCTCTCTCTCTCTCTCTATTTTCTTATTCGCCGGAGTAGTCCTAGCATGACTACGAAGGGGGTTTGGATCTGATCCGGACGTCTAAGACGCGGGTTTCTTCTCAAGTGAAACTTTCTACCGCGTGTGATCGGCTCGGAGGCGAAAGCAGCTCGGGCAGATCGGTGCGAGGGTGCGAGGCGGCTCAGGGAGATCGGTTCAACGCGGCTCGGCTACGAGGAGCTTCTCAAGACGGTGCGGTACATCTTGCCTGCTCCAGGGCCAAGATTCCGGGTATGTGGTTAAGCGTTTTCTAGTGTAATTTTAATTAGTCGCTTTAGTGTAGATCCTTCTTGGGGTGGTCAGACCCACTCCAAGTCGGCATAGATCGGGCAAGGTTCTGGCTCCCCAGAGCCTAGCTAAATAGTTTAGCTAGTGTAGAAATTTTGATTTCTGGTTTTTCCGTTGCGCTTTTGTGCCTCCGTGGTCCGTCCGACTTAGGACGGATACGGATCCGAGCTCTGGGGGTCCGCCAAAACCCCAACACATAGTGCAGGGCCTGACCAAGCCGCTCCGACAATTTATGCGCCGCTTCAACGCTGAACGGCTGAACATAAACAGCCCTCCCGACCTCGTTGTCCAAACGGCCCTAAAGAAAGGGCTGCGTCATAGAGGCTTGAAGAAATCTCTGCATAATGATCCCCCGAAAGACCTCCCTGGGATCATGGCGAGGGCCGAGCGCTTCATGTTGACCGAGGAAACCTTGGCCAACGAGGCAGGAAAGGCCAGACGAGGGACCAACCGCGGCGATAGCGAGCGCCGCATCCCCGAAGGGTACCGGACAGAGAAGAGGGCGAGAAACAAGCAGCGGAGAGAGGATACGAGGGACGCCACCCCAGAAGTCATCCTCGCTCAAGCGCAGAAGGAAGAGCGCGCTGATCGCCCCCCGCCGAAGACAAGAAGAGGGGGGAAAAATGGGGAAAAGTATTGCAAATACCACAAGGACAACGGCCACGACACTGAGGACTGCTGGCACCTAAAGAAGGACATTGAGAAGTTGATGAGCTGAGGGCACGCAAGAAACTTAGCCGATGAGCCGGCCCACGGAGAAGGAACCTCCATGCAGCCGGACAAAGGGAAGAAGGTCAACACCGTCCAAGGACCCCTCCGCATCATAGAGTGAGCAGGCGAGACCCCTCCCCCCAGTCGCAGCCTAGTCAGGAGGAGATTATCTAGGTTCACATCCCTCCGTCTAGCTTTATTTCTTTTTTCCTCCAAATGTACTAGTCCAATAGGACCTTTAAGAGTACAAATGCACTCCTTTTACCTTTTCTTCATCTCCGACGGAATCAACATTTCTCTAAGGGTGCATAAGAGTGAAGACCGCCACCTCACCGGACGGGGGGTCAATCAAAACCGGTCCTAAGCCGAGGAGCTTCACCCTCGCTGACCGACTCCATCGCTCGTAAGTTTGGGGGCAACTCCCCCAGCCAGCACAGACGCCGACCGGTCCTAAGCCAAGGAGCTTCACCCTCGCTGACTGACTCCATCGCTCGTAAGTCTGGGGGCAAATCCCTCAGCCAGCACAGACGCCGACCGGTCCTAAGCCGAGGAGCTTCACCCTCGCTGACCGACTCCATCGCTCGTAAGTCTGGGGCAACTCCCCCAGCCAGCACAGACGCCGACCGGTCCTAAGCCGAGGAGCTTCACCCTCGCTGACCGACTCCATCGCTCGTAAGTCTGGGGGCAATTCCCCCAGCCAACACAGACGCCGACTGGTCCTAAGCCGAGGAGCTTCGCCCTCGCTGACCGACTCCATCGCTCATAAGTCTGGGGGCAACTCCCCCAGCCAGCACAGACGCCGACCGGTCCTAAGCCGAGGAGCTTCACCCTCGCTGACCGACTCCATCGCTCGTAAGTCTGGGGCAATTCCCCCAGCCAGCGCAGACGCCGACTGGTCCTAAGCCGAGGAGCTTCGCCCTCGCTGACCGACTCCTTCGCTCGTAAGTCTGGGGGCAATCCCCCCAGCCAGCGCAGACACCGACCGGTCCTAAGCCGAGGAACTTCACCCTCGCTGACCGACTACATCGCTTGTAAGTCTGGGGGCAATTCCCCCAGCCAGCACAGACGCCGACCGGTCCTAAGTCGAGGAGCTTCACCCTCACTGACCGACTCCGTTGCTCATAAGACTGGGGGCAGCCCCCAGCCATTAAGGACGTCAACCGACTTGTCCACTCGAGGGGCAAGGGGCGACCTCCCGGAGAAAAGAGGCGAGCGACCACCATCAGCAGAGGAACCGAGGTCGCAGCAACAAAGCAAAATGCGCGGGAAATTCAAGTATGTCAATTTCATTTCCAACAATTAACCGAGGTACAAAAGTGTGTCTTTTTACAGGAAATCGAAGAGGAGAAACCTCCTTACAAATAATCCGCTCTCGGCGAACAACAAAATTCGTCACCCAGGGTAACGCCGGCAGAGCAAAACTTGTCGACCAAGAACACAAAGTTGCTGGCTTAAACGAACATCCTCGCAATCAGCAATTGTTTGCTCCGAAGCAAAGAACCGGTAAAGAAGCCAATGGAGATTGCGAGGTCAGGGATCCATTTCAAGTAGACCGGGCCAAAGTGAAGCTGATGCTAAAAAATTTAAGGATAAAAACAAGGATGACAGGCCGAGAAGAACGACCTAGGGGGCCCGGGCTCGAGAGGACGCATCCTCGGGCGCCTCGCCCTGCTCGGAGCGAGGGGGATCGACATGCGGAGGGGCTTGCCGGATGTGCTCCGCACAATCCCGGAAGGAGGACTGGACGACTTCGACGCTCCGGGGGCCGATAAGGTCTTCATATTTACCGAAGGCCTCCCTGAGGACCTCGAAGATCCTCTCCCCCAGGGTCCCGACGACGCCCCTCTCCACCTCGTCCGCAAACCGTGACACCTGACGCCGATCCGGCAGTTCCCTCTGAAACTCCTCCCTCTCCAGTCGGAACGACTCCGCCGCTTCATCGGTCGACCGCTGAGCGTCCTCCAACTTTCCCTGGAGGTCGTCCACTCGTCCCTCTAGCTCGGCCACCCGGAGCTTGAGTTGCCGAGACTCCATCTGGGCCTCCACCGCAGCTACCTCCGCAGCCCCAGCCCGCTCGTGGTCCCTTGCAGAGGACTCCTCCAGCTCCCTCAAATGGATAGCTCGACGCTGCGACTCGACAGCGAGTGTTGAACCCTAAACGACAAGACATGAGCCAAGGAGAGAGCGAAAGAAAGAAAGGGACAACGGGATAGCCAGACCTATTGAAGGATCCAGACCAAGGTGTCTGACACCTTGTCGGCGGGGGCCCTCTCAAGGAGACTGCGGTCCCGGGGGAGGACGGAGCCCTCAGCCAACTGTTGAGCCAAGGCTCGGTCGACAAACACCGAATCCCTGGGGGTGACCTCGAGGGAGGCCGATCTGCTCGCCAACAGGGCGCCGATTCCCGATAATGGAGGCGGAGACGCTGCGACGGGGGTGGGCGTCAGGGTCACTGGAAGATCCTCGGCGGCCACCGCCGGGGGCACGGAGCACACCGGACTGGAGGGATCCACGCCTTCCTTCCTCCTCTTCCCTCCGTGAGGCTCGGCAGGCGCCGAAGGGGAGCGCTTCCGCCTCGTGCCACCTCCACCCTCGGGGACAAGAGGGGGCATGCCAAGCGCAAGAGGAGCTGCACCGGACCCGTCGTTACCCCCCGCCACTTGGGCTGGTGGGACGGATCCGGCCCTTACGACCCCCCCGGGGAGGAGACTACCAGAAGAAGAGGCGGGAGGCGCGGCCACCACCTTGCTCACGGTGGGTTCGGCTCGACGCACCTCCTCCTCAACGGTCTGCCGAGGTGCCCTTTCTGAGGTGCTACCTCGGCTCCGAGCGGCTCCACGACGAATCAGCTCATCAACGTTGCGGGTGAACTCGCGACCAGCCATTCCTGCAAGCGAAACCGAAATCAGGGTAAGCCACGGGGCAATCCAGGACTAGAAAAGCGGCCTACCCGGAGACCAAAAGACGGCCTTCAGGAGTAGGTCGTCCAGCAAAGGCCAGATAGACTTCGCCTCCAAAGGGAGGGCCAACAGCAGCGCGACGGCTGCCCGATCAGCCTCGGAGAGGGTTAGCGTTCGGCCAGGCCGACCTGACCCACCCCAACCTGTCAAAATCTGAGCATCCTTAAGGAAGACTACGAAGATGTAATCCGAGCTCCAATCCCCCGCCTAGTGGGGTAGCCCGATCAGGCATTCCCTCCCCACGCGGGCTCGGAGGTGTCGCCATGACCCCAGACCGACCATACGGATCTGATAAAAATAGAAGAGAAGGGAGAGAGATGGCTCTAGACCGCGAGTGCAGCAGAGCATCACAAAGCCCGTCAGAACCGCAACCGAACAGGGGGTAAACTGGCAAAGGGACACCATGAGATACTCCATGACTTGGATAAAGAGGGGATGGAGCGGGAAACGAAGACCCAGACGGAACATCTCGATGTAAACACCGACTTCGTTGCTCCTCGGCAGACAGATCCGCTCGTCGATGAAGGGGACTCGAACATCATATGGGTGACAAAGGTACCTTCCCCGAATCTCCGCAGCCGCCGGAAAAGAAGCCCTCGACGGCGTCCTGAGGACGACCGGAGGTACATTAAGCCGCACGGCATCCGACCAACATCATCGCCTGCTGTCACGCCCCGCTTCCCAAAATGGACGGAGGCGAAGCGTGACTAAGGCCCGCTTAGGCCAGAGCTGAGAAGCTCGGGCCCAATAAGCGTCTGTAGGGGTACCATTTTAAAAGTTTTTTTTCAGGTTCTTGCATTTATAAAGTTTAGGAACGACAAAAGTACAGAAAGGAAATGACATTCATTTATATGGAGAAATAATATCCAACTGGTACAAAGTCTAAAAGAAGCCTAAGCATGGCAACAAAAGTTTAAAGACAAACCGAAAAGTAGCAACCTCTGAAAGTGACGACTAAAAATGACCGCTAGGTCTGGTCCTCGTCAGGTACGTACTCTAATGACGACGTCCTCGGCTCCACGTACTCCAGCGAGTCTGCCTCGTCCACGATCTCTGGCTGAACACCTGACGTACAACACCCAAGAAAAAGGAACTGTACGTCAGGTAAAGTCTACAAGAAGGGTTAGACTTTACTGCAAGTGCACCGAACTTTAAACAACGGTTTACTGGTTGATTAGCATGCTGTGGTTATAACAAAATAACACAACAGGAAGTAACGCAGCAGGAAAGTAAAACGGGACAAGTAGTAGTCGTAGCGTGTGCTGTCAACTACGGGACTAACCTACAGGTGTCAAGACAAGACGGGACGTGACGGGACAAGACAAGACAGGACAAGTGAGACACGAAAGGGTTCACGCCTTACGGTTCGAGGGGGATCAGACCCTCTTGCCGTGCGCACGCTCAACCCAACCCCAAACCCAGGAACTCAGGACAAGATTTACAAGGGATCATTTCCGCTAGGGAAACATCCGAAACGCCCGAAGGCTTTTTGTGTAACAGGGATCACTTCCGCTAGGAAAGCATCCGAAACGCCCGAAGGCTTTTTGGGTAACAGGGATCACTTTCGCGGAGGAAAGCATCCGAAACGCCCGAAGGCTTTTGTGTAACAGGGATCACTTTCGCGGAGGAAAGCATCCGAAACGCCCGAAGGCTTTTTGTGTAGCAGGACACGACATGACAAGTGTAGGGAGTTGTTATTCTAGGGTGACCACACACACGCACACACATGATAGCCCTACAGTATCAAAAAGTTGTTGTTGTCAGGCTCAGACTTCGTCGTCAAGTCTGAGCCGTCAGGAGTCGTCCCGGACGCTATCATTTCACGTCCAGTTCTATACATTCACAGTCTAACAGTTCTAGTAATCTAAGACCAAAGCACGGTCAAAACACAAGTGGGTACACTTGCCTGCGGTGGCGAGTGTGTCGTCCGTCCGTGGCGTCTCGTCCAGGCGTCTCGTCCGCGGTAGTCCGTCTGAAAAGTGTAACGGCGACGGTGTCAGGTCTCGTTTTTCAATAACTCCTATTTAGGTTCATTTCTAGGTTATCGGGACTACCCTAATCGTCAAGTCACAATTTGATGTTTTATCAACCTAGATCGACCACTACCCTATATGCACAGAAAGTTTGTCCGATGGTCGATTTCTACGGTGAGCAGCGGTTTACTGGTGCGGAAAATTAAATTTAATTATTGTTGTCCAGTTTTAGTTAGGTTTTTAGTTTGCTACGGTGTGGGTTTCGCTACGAGTTTAGAGGGACCAACCTGGTGTGAGGAACGCGCATTTAATTTGGCGTCGGGTCTGGAAACGGTGGCGGTGCTCGTGTCCCCGACTGCGGGTAGCGCAGTGGTGGTCGTCTCGTGGATCGCCTCAGGATTGTGATGGCTGCGGGTATGGGGTCGAGATTGCTTCGATTGCGGGTAGCGCAACGAAATGTCTCAGGCAACGGTAATGGTAACGGATCACGATGCCGGAAGATCGTGAGCCCTGCGGCGTCTACGTTGCCTCGACTACGGGTAGCGTAGTGAGACTCGTCCGGGCAGCGGACGGAATGTGGGCAGCGAGCACTATTGGTCCAACGGCAAAACAGCGAGCTACGGCGCGGGAGGCGACGGAACTCCATTGGAACGTAAGTCCACGTCCGTTCGGCCTAGAAGCTGCTGCGGGGTCTCGTGCATCGGCTTGGGGGCTTCGGGGAGACCGCGAGGAAGGCGGCGCTGAGATCTGCTCAGGCGGCCGCGGCGAGGAGCAAGCGGCGGTGCAGCGGGGAGCTGCAGCGGCGGAGAAGCGCTGCACGGGATTGGGGCCACGGCGAGGAGCGAGATCGCCGGCGATCGAGGACGGGACGGGTCTGCGGCGGCGGCGCTATCCGCAGCAGTTGTAGCGCGAGGAGTGGAGCGGAAGAGGAAGAGCCGCGGAGGCGGCTGCAGGCGAGAGGAAAGCATGGCGGCGATGGGGTTCTGCGAGGGCGGCGTCATGTGGAGGCCATGAGGGCGGCACAACGGCGCTCGGGGGAAAGCCGCGAGGGCGGCGGGAGATGACGGCCGGAGGCAGCAAGGGGGCGATCGGGGCTTGGGGACGCCGGAGCGACGTCGTGCGGAGGCGGCGGGAGGCACTAAACGGCGATCGTGGGTCACGGCGGTGGATTGCGACGACCGAGGGCGAGAGAGGGAGGACGGCGTCAGGGAGTGGCCGAGGAGGTGGGGGCCGGCGATCGGAAAGCGCTGAGAAGCGGATGGCGGCCGCGGGCGGCGGCCTCGGCGCGGATGCTAGGGGAAAAATGAGAGGGAGCACCGGCGGGTCGGATCGAATCGTGGCGGGGTTCGCCGTGGAGGCGCGGCGGCGCTGGGTCAAACGGACGGCGTGGGCTGAGGAGCTGCGAGGGCGGCGCAGCGGGCACAACGGCGGCGCAGCGGGCTGTGAGGGGCGAATCGACGTCGGGGACGGCCGCTGACGGGGTTGGGGCCCGACGATCAGGAGGGGGCCGCGAGGAGAGAGATGATAGCGGGTTGAGAGGGGAGCGCGAGACGGCGGCCTGCCTGGCGCGGCGGCGAGGAGAGGCGACGACGGTGAGATCTCGTCGGCGCCGGAGGGAGAGGGTGAGGGAGGTCGGGATTTTTTTTGGGGTTTTCGTTTTGGGGCCGGCGGCGGAGAGATTCCTAGGGTTAGGGTAAAGTTAGGGTTAGGGTTTAGGATTTAATGTTATATAATAATAGGGGTTTGCTAAATAGGCATATGATATGGGTAAAATAGGAGAAGGGTATAAGGATGGAGTGTGCACAAAAGGGGAAATCCCAGGGGAGGTTAGAGAAACGGTTTAGGGAAGATTTTAAAATGATTTTAAAAGAGATTTAGCCAGATTTGGCTAACAAATTTCGAAATTTGAAACTGATTGGGGAAAAATCGACGGTCGAGGTTATTCCGGGCGATATCTTTCAATCCGGGCGTCAGAAAAGTAATCCGAAAATACCGGGGCGATCGTGGAGACGAGACGCACAGATCTACGGAGCCTGATCGTGCGTAACGCCTACCAAAAATTTACGTAAAATCGGAAACGGCGTTTTGAGTCAAATGACTAAAACGCCCCTATCGTTCAAAGTCGTTTCGCGAGAAAACGAGCAGTGAAAAGACGTTCCCAATAATTACTATAAAATCTCACACCCCAAAAACGATCGCAACGGCATATCGCATCGCATATGCCGGAGCTCAGAAATAGCCAAAAAGAATACGTGCACGATAAAGCACGTGCACGCAGGAAATACAAACGGTCGGGAAGCGGCCGTTACACCTGCATAGTCTGGAAAGAGCTTCCCCTTCCCTCTATCTCGGAGGGAACGGCTCCCCGAGGAGGAACCGGATCCCACAGATCGGGGCTCGCCACGCCTGGACTCAGGAGGATCCCTCGCCCCTTGGCCAGAGCCACCTATCCTAAGAGCAGCCATAAAATGAGGATGGGAAAGGAGTTACCTTTTTGTTTATTTGGAGAAGGCAAGGAAACGAAGGCGGCGGAAGACTCTGAGTTTGTGGAAAGCCCGGAACAGAGAGAAGAGCGAGGAAGAAGTTGGGATCAAAGCAGCCGGGGCACTTATATACAAGACCCAGGGGCGAATTCAAAACGCCTGACATGAACGCGTGGCAAGCCTCAAAGAGCCGGCGGCGTTTCGAAATCGGCGCCAAGGGAAGTCCAATCGATCCGCCTCATCATAACCTTCATTTATGACCACGCCTCGACTGACGCGCCGATCGGAACCCCAGGAGTCACATCGGTCGAACCGAGCCAGCCGAGGCCGATCGGCCCCACCGATGGGGGCAATTGATACGTCTATTTTGTGGAGGCCCAACAGCATGGGCCCAAAGGCGCAGCCTACTACGCGAAATCATGGGGGGGTCCAAGCCCACCAAACGAAGCCCGAAAGACACGAGCCCAGAAACCCGACTACCGATCAGAAGCCCATCTGCGAGATCTGGCCCGCCCGACAAGGCCCCCTAGAGGACCCCCGAACATCGATCCGACCCGGCCCCGACAACGCGCAAGTCACTCGCCCACTCCAGCGATAACCGTTCCCCCAGACCCGCTACCACTTAATGGCCGTTATGGGGAGGTGCTGGGATGGCGCAGGGAGCGGCGATGGGGAGGCGGATTGAGGGGGCACGATTGGGGGCGGACGAGGGACGTGAGTCGTGGGCAATCACGACGAGAGGCCTATAAAAGGGCTAGAAGGACGACTGGACAAAGGACCGCATCTCAGGTAACAAAACCTAAGGTACTCCATCAACGACCTAGTTCCCCCACTTCATCTCCTTCCCCCCGCTCGTGCCGGAGGACGTCGTTCCGATCTCCTCACGAGTCGAACCGTCCCCGCCGAGCCTCCTCCTTCAGATCGTCATCTGACTTAGGCATCGGAGGGGATTTGGCCGGAACCAAGGTCCGGCCTCCCTGACAAGTGTTCTCGTCTGTTCAGGTGGACGTCAGATCCACGAGCCGAGGCTTCCCCTCCGCTCCACCCCGGCCGCTGTAACGACCCGCTCTTGGGGGCCCGTTACTTATTTGGTTTATTCGTAGGTTCCACAGTTTACCAGTGAATTCAGCATAGCCACAACTCAGAGATGCATCACAATACTCAAAACCAGCGTACAGATGTTATTACAGTCTAAATTAAAGTACAACAACCACCAGCACACTTTCTAAAAAGAAGTGCGGAAAAGTAAATACTCAGTACAACCCACACACCAACAGTAAAGTAAATAAAACTCTGCAGCTTCAGGACCAAGTGTAGGCTCCATGAACTCTGGGGCAATCTCCTCGATCAGGTCTTCATCTGCCGGTGCCATAAATGGAACCGAAGGTAAGTCACAACAATTCTAGCGATAGAAAAAGAGGAGTGCACAAATATGGAGTAGGCTATGGTAAACAAGTGCTGAAAGTAAAGTAAGGATAAAGTAAGGACAGACAAGCATGCAAGTGCGATAAGTAAAGTACATCAAGTCAAGCATGCAAGGGTGACAAGTAAAGTAAAGATGACCGAGCAAGTACAACTAGTAATGACGATAGCAATGATGTTAGCAATGACAATTGCAATAGTGAGAGTACTTGTGCCTATTCTAGTTCGTGACTTATAACGGGAAGTACGATATGCAACCAAGAGTCCACCTGATATCCCGGGTTACAACAAAACGATACGGTACATTCAATACGATACAATCAGAATGGTACTTTTCAACAAAACAATACTATTCAATCAATACGGTACTATCCACTGGAGATCGGACTGGTCGCTCCCGCACTTCCACAATTATAAGTTATCCCAAAAACCCAGTGTGTGTGTACAGGTTACCATTCTTTGCAGTTTTACGAGTCATTTACTGTTCGCACATATCCAGTTACAATCTTTCTGTCAAGTATGTCAATCTGTTCAGGACAATAACTGTTCCGAGACTAGATGTTAAGTCCTATGTTCATACGCGTTAACGATACTCTAAAGATCTTTGCTTGTTGAAAAGTCAAGGCAGAAACCTCAAGAGAGAATGTCAGTCCTGAGCAATGTGTGAAGTCCAATAACTAAGGTACCGATCCATGCTTTGAGCATGCGGTGTTTCCATTAAGTACACTATCTAGATTTCTAAAGTTAGAATTTACTGTGACTTACTATCTTCGAGGTGATGGTAGTGAGCCGGGACTGGATCTAGTGCCGATGCACGAGATTCGATGCCTGCAAATACAATAACAATTAGTTAGAGAATACACGATTTCTTATTTATTTAACTTGATTGTCTGATTTTTAAAACTGTTGAAACGGTGTCGGAAAGCGTTCTAAATTTTTATATAAGCTATATATAATAAAAATAGTTTTACTGCAAGAGGGAATATTTTTCTGAAGTCTATAGTAATTTTTATAATTTTTAGAAACTCAAAATAGTTTAAAAACCCAGATTATTTAAGTTACTCGTATCTTCCGTAATTTCTTACGGGAGCAATACAAGTCGGAATGACTTGAGTGAACAGTCAAAATGACCGTCTCGAAGTCTATTATCACATATAATTTTATCAAATATTAGTGTACGTAAAATCAGCGAGTTACGATTTTTAGAATGAATTATACCTATTTAATTTCTAAGTTCAAAAATTTATTCTGGGAAAAGTAGGCGTCTGATCGCAGTGAGACTAGCGCCATTGGATCCGAAATGTCGTTTCTGATTTTCTGGAGCTATCCGCACATTTTTCTGGGTCCTATATTATTAGTTATGGATTTATAACCCTTAAACCCTATTATAATTAATTAATAAAATCGAAAATACGAATTTATTTCCGTATTTACGGTTGTGCCATCGACAACTTACGCATCCATCGTTACGTTCTTCGCTTGGGGGGGGGCTTCGCCGGTGCCACGGGGGTGCTACGGCGGTGAGGCGATCGGGAGACGGCGGGAAGGCGGAGGAGCGACGGCGGAGGCGGCATCGACGGCAGGGCGAGCTCGGAGAGCGGGCGTGGCGTTCGGTGTCTCAGGCGGCGTTGAGGGCGGGCGCTGTCGTGGCGAGGGGAGAACGGAGAAGACGGAGGCGGGGTCGGACGACGGCGGCAGAGGCGGGGTCCTTGCGGCGGCGACGTGGGCGATCGAAGGCGGAGACTGCGGCGTTCGGCGGAGACTGGAGCTTCGGGGGGACGCTGTCGGGGTTTGCCGGTGTGCGGGGGCTTCGGGCGGAGCTCGAGGGGAACGCGGCAATGTCGCCGTTCGTCGGGCGGCGGTCGGAGCCTGGAGGGAGGGGCGGAGAGTGTGAGAGGGGGAGATAGAGAGAGAGCGTGCGAGGGAGAGGGTGAGGGAGAGAGTGAAAGAGAGATGCGGGAGAGAGAGAGAGAGAGAGAGCGGGCTGTGTGTGCGTGAGTGCATGGCCTTAGGGAAGATGGGGAAGATGGGGGAGGGTTAAATAGGATTAGCAATATTTTAATATTAGGTTAGTCAAATGATATTAATTAGGGCTAATTAATGAGGTTAGGTATAGGTTTTGACTAAGTTTGGAAAAGATTAACCCATGAAACACATGGGCTGCCATCGGGTATGGGTAGGTAGGTGATTAGGATGGGTAAAATGTAATTACGTTAATTAGTAATTTAGCTAGGGTAGTTAGCGACAGTAAAATTCGTAACGGAATTACGATTTTGCCCCTACTAGTAAACGTGTCCGAAAAATTACGAAAACATACCCACAGGATCGTATCATCGCGAGGATCGCGAATACGAGATCCGTTTCAGGATTTGGGCTACGGAAATACTAGTTTTAGGCCAAAACGTTTTGGAAACGGGTTTACAGGTTCTCTACTGATTTGACTTCAGAAAATTACGAAATTAATGTAGGAAGCCCTAAATGATCATAGGATGATACTGCAGGAGTTTGAAAATGTTTTGAAAGTGTTTGAATAGAAAATAAATTCGTCGAATCAAAACGGTAATTTTGGAAGATGAATTTTAACAGAAATGTTTTGGGTATTTGAGGAAATCTGAAATTGCTAAAATACAATACGATAAGTCTAGTACTCTAAAATACTTTTATAAGAATTTTTAAAGTCAGTTTTGTTAGAAAATTCTTGACTAACATTTATAATGTAAAATTTATTCTTAAAAATACGTATAAATACGTAAATTGAATTGTTGAAAATTACTGGTCGTTACAGCCGCGCATCAAGCGAGACGTCCGAGGCTACCCCTCGTCGTCCAACCGACCGAGGCCGAGCGCATCCATCCGAGCCGAGGCTTCCCCTCCGCTCCGCCGGCCGCGCATCAAGACAAGGCGCCGAGGCTTCCCCTCGTCGTCTGACTGTCTGAGGCCGAGCATCTCACACCGGGCCGAGGCTTCCCCTCAGCCCCCTTGAGGCTGAGGATCCAGACCCGGCCCAGCTGACATGTTCCACGTCGTCTGCATCACCGATTCGAGTCGCGTCTACACGTGCTCGACGCACCCAAGGGACTCGAACCAGCCCCTTGACCACGTTGACCGGGCAGACCACGGTCAACGCTTCTGTAGTGAGAAAACACTCTGAAACAAGAGGAATAGTTGAGCTGATGTTTTCGTCTATCCTTTGATAATCGATTCCTTCCACGGTTTCCCCTCGTTTGGGCGGCCCGATCGGACCGCCGATCGGGCTTTTTGCGATCAGATCAGAGGATGTGTCTTCAAGTTTAGTTTCGGGCTTTGGGCGACCCGTTATCCATTTGGGTATAAGTTAATTCCAGGCTTTTCGGACCAGCTCGATTGAGCAACGGGCTGGCATGCGCCCATTCTCATCCCTACGAGGAAGGTCGTAGCAGCAATTTGAATACCGAGGAGGGAGAAGGCACCCCGGGGGGGTGGCGGAGCAGTTTAAATAGATAGAAAATAATAATAAATAATAAATTTAATAAATTTAATATTGAATGAGGATGAGCATAGATTTGCTTAGATTAGTTAATTTAATTTAGAAATAGTTTGTTGTTGCTAGTGCTTTCACTTGTTTGCTTGCTGTTGGGTGACCATTAATTAATTTAATTAGATTAATTAATTTTAATGGCGGAGTGTTTTCCGTCATTGAAAGTCTGACTTTTAGTGACTGGGTTTTTTCCAGTTATTGAAAGTCTGACTTTTATTGACTATTTCCATCTTTGAAAGTCCCACCTTTAGGTTTAGGGTAAAAGAAAAAGAAAATGAAAGAAAAAGAAAAAGAAAGTGAAAGAAAAAGAATTTTGATGTTTGGTTGTTGGGAAAGTTACACAGAAATTTGCATTGAAAAAAATAATTTTGAGTTAGTTTGGTGGTTTGCAAACTTTTCCTCTTCAAATAAGTACCCAATTTAAATTTTTATGTCTTTCTCTCATTTTCCATAAGGGTGTGTTTGGTTAGTGGGAAAAGGAAAGAAAAGGAAAGAAATTATGAAGTAAAATGATTTTCCATTGTTTGATTTAAAAGAAAAGTAAAAGGAAAAAGAAAATGAAGGAAAATAGTGGAAAATAAATAGTAAAACTAATTATTCTCACATTCATGCATTTGTATTTTTTAACAAATATAAGTAGTTGATATTTATTACGAGAGTTCTTTGAATTCTAACCTTTAGTGACGTGATTAGTTTTCATGGAATGTCATAACTTTCAAGACGGAATTTGTTTCCGTCGTTAAAAGTATGCCATTGAAAGTCAATTTTCTGGTAGTGTATATGTTCTAATCTTGTTATTAAGACGTTTATTCCATAAAGACGCTAAGATCTTATCCTGCTTGTTGGAACGATGCATGCCCCAACCATCTATATTACAATTGAGGGACGATTTTGAATTTGTTCTATGTGGCAGTGTCATATCAAGTTTTGGGGGGAAATTTCTTGGATTGAAAAAATATGTTGGGAATACACAAAAGCATTGAAGAGAAATTTGTTGGGAGAATACAAAAGCTTTTCTTTTTTGAAATTGTTAGCATTAGCACTTAATACCCGTCATTCAAAAATGACCCAAAAAAATGAGACCCAAAAAAATGAAACCAAAAAAAAGACACACACACAAAATGAAACTCAAAAAAAATATGCAACTTAAATTACAAGTATGCAAAAGAGAACTTTATTTCGGCAGAGCTTATTTCGGCCGACTCAAAAAAATTGAAACCCAAAAAACACAAGGAATGTGCATTCAAATAGGCGGGCCGAGCTTTTTGGTCGTTAAGCAGAGGTCTGACCAACCCCTTCGCGCCGAAGGCGCCCGCGCCATTTTTAGACGCTAATTTGTTGTTCTGCGTCGAAGGTGCCCGCACCTAATTTATTGTTCCTCGCCGAAGACGGCCGTGTCTCTAAATTTTTTTACGCTAATTTGTTGTTTTTTTAAATTTTGGCTGTAGAAATATTTTTTGGGGACAAAGATTTTGTTTGGAAAAAAACTTAAATGCACCGTGCCCGCGAGCACGGATTATGGCTAGTCTTTTACATTAGCTTAATGACACAGAGTTGCAAGTGTGTTGTAATTAGCTTCATGTTGGTTCTTCGATGCCGAAAAGACGACTGCACGTGTGAGCGAGCAAGTTAGACATGCATAAAATAAATTTTGATTTTATATAATATGAGTATATGTTTGCACTCAAAAATTCCAAATTAGAAGATAAAAATGTCATTTTATTCAACTGAAAATGGATCTTTACAAAGTGTGCACACTTACATTATCAGTGAGTATGAATCGGAGCAGCCAAGATCGACCTACAAGGAGATCGACTTGATGCTGTCTCGCCGAGTATTAATGGAAGAAATATAAGTGGAAAGTCGAAAGAGAAGTTGTCAGAGTACCTAGTGTTTAGTACCTCTGGAATTGCCACTTGTTCTGTTGATCATCAACTTATTTGTACACCCTGGGTTCTCAGTGCCGTTGATAGATAACGGTCTTGCAATAATAGTGGCACGATCGCCCTCGAAAGAAGGGCGTAATCGTCGTCCCTTTATTCCGCTGTGAATATGTGTCCCATTATTAGCTGACTCCCAGGGATTAGGGTCTCAGCGGTCAAACGTGGCTTGGTCTGGATTGGGCAGACAGTTAGCCTTCCACGTAAATTCCACGGGCTTGGTGGGCCATGATGTCTACTTTGTGGCCCCTCTTTATCCAGACGAGCATATCCCTCTCCCCTTCGAAGGCCAGCCCAATGATCCAAGTTTAGCACGATAAGGAAGAGTATGTTCTAGCCCAATCCTAATTTCTTCTCGTGTTAGGACTCAGGTTCGGATCTTACATGAATACGATCTGAACCCGACCCGGTTACACCGTGCTTCCAGTGTTTCTTTCACCTTCATTTTTGGATTGCCTAACACCTCTTACCCAAAACGGGGAGAACACGACGGGGACCAGGTTAGACACCTGATCCGACCCATTAAATCATAGTTAATGGGTTCGGTGGCTGCATGGATCGAGGCGGGAGAGGTAGGTGAGATTCGCTGAATTGATGACAGCTCCGACCTTTGACTCGCTCGCCGTGTGGCCACGAATTCCAGCAGTTCACTGGAAATTTAGCCTCTTCATTTAATTTTAAATTCATCGAGTCTGTGTGCATAAGATTTGTCGGAAACATTGAAGTTTTGACGTGTGGACAGATGAACCAATGAGCCCTCTGATTAAGGCATCCTTCTTTGTATATTATTGTTGCTTTGAGTTATTAGAAACTTTTCGTCGTCTTTTATGTAAACAAATATGAATGGGTTTTGTTACGACCTAAAGGTCGTGATAGTCCGACCTTCCATCCCAAACCGTCTAGATACTCGCCGGCTTATCCCTCCCTCTGAAAGGACGGCCAACCCAGCGACAGGGCGCTCCACACCCGAACGATAGAGGGCCACAGGGCGCCTGTCGATTCTAGAGTCCGACGCGACTAGGGAAAGGGCGCACCCCGCCTCGGCCGCTGATAGCCAGTGACGACCTCGGGTGAGCTAAGGGGGCCGAGCTAAGGGGGACGAGCTACTGGGCCGAGCTAACGGGGACGAGCTACGTGGGACGAGCAAAGGGGGACGAGCTATGTGGGACGAGCTAAGGGTGATGAGCTACGGGGGCGAGCAACGGGGGACGAGCTACGGGACGGTTCTCTGGCACATTGGACATGACAAACAACCCAGTACAAGTACGCTACTGACACTATCGCCGCCCGACCATCTGACAAAGCACCCCCTGGCCGCTGCGCCCCCTGACACTTAATGCTTTCGGCCCTGACACCCTGACAAAAGCGCTCCGGACCGCTGCGTCATCTGACAAAAGCGTGGCAGGCACTCCTGTTCCTGACATCCTCGTCCAAAGCTTCCGCTGACAGCAGGGCCAGCTCAGCACGTCGGGTCAGCATGCCAGGTCAGCCCTACCGAACCGCCTCCAATCAGGTATAAATACCCCCTCACTTCTTACGGTGAAGAGGGGAGAAAATTCACTCTCAATCCCCTTACTCACACACAAGATCAAAAGTCGTCCACATCTTTGTTCTTCCACTCATAGCTCGTCACGTACGGTCGACTCACCCTAAGTCCGACCTGCGTGCCTAGCCCTCACTTTAAGCCCTATTACTGACTTAGGCATCGGAGAGGCTAAGGGTTGGACCCCAACCCGGCCTTTCTGACGAGTTGCTCCTTGCGCAGTTTAGCTCGTCATCACCAGTCGTGCTCGCCCTCAACCTAGGCAGTTCGGCCCCTTATCTGCATCCTATCAGATTCGATTCCGTGGTCTGCTCCAACGACAAGCTTAGCTCCATCACCCCTCTAATCACCTGTCAAATAGCCTACCCTAATCCCTTCCTTAATATAACCACCGTACCCTTGGTTCCCACTAATACAAATTAATTGTACGCGAGTTCTACCCCGTAACAATTGGCGCCGTCTGTGGGAACGAAGAGTCACACCCATGTCAAATCCCATACCAATCACTGAAACCCTGACTAAGGGTTGGACCCCAACCCGGTGATCTTGAAGACCTCCGGGGCAGCGCGTCAGCTCGCCACCCAAACTGGAGGGGAAAACGCGGGGGAGGCTTTGGCCACGCTGTACCCGCGATCTTGAAGACCTCCAGGGCAGCTCGTCAGCTCGCCACCCAAACTGGAGGGGAAAACGCGGGGGAGGCTTTGGCCACTCTGTACCCGCGATCTTCAAGACCTCCAGGGCAGCTCGTCAGCTCGCCACCCAAACTGGAGGGGAAAACGCGGGGGAGGCTTTGGCCACTCTGTACCCGCGATCTTGAAGACCTCTGGGGCAGCTCGTCAGCTTGCCACCCAAACTGGAGGGGAAAACGCGAGGGAGGCTTTGGCCACTATGTATCCGCGATCAAGTGAAGACCTCCGGGGCAGCTCGTCAGCTCGCCATCCAAACTGGAGGGGCAAAATGCGGGGGGGGGGGCTTTGGCCACTCTATACCCGCTATCTTGCAGACCTCTGGGGCAGCTCGTCAGCTCGCCACCCAAACTGGAGGGGAAAACGCGGGGGAGGCTTTGGCCAATCTGTACCCGTGATCTTGAAGACCTCCGGGGCAGCTCGTCAGCTCGCCACCCAAACTGGAGGGGGGAAACACGGGGGAGGCTTTGGCCATTCTGTACCCGAGATCAAGATAAGACCTCCGGGGCAGCTCGTCAGCTCGCCACCCAAACTGGAGGGGAAAACGCGGGGGAGGCTTTGGCCGCTCTGTACCCGCGATCAAGTGAAGACCTCCGGGGCAGCTCGTCAGCTCGCCACCCAAACTGGAGGGGGAAAACGCGGGGGAGGCTTTGGCCGCTCTGTACCCGCGATCAAGTGAAGACCTTCGGGGCAGCTCGTTAGCTCGCCACCCAAACTGGAGGGGAAAACGCGGGGGAGGCTTTGGCCACTCTGTACCCGCGATCTTGAAGACCTCCAGGGCAGCTCGTCAGCTCGCATTCCAAACTGGAGGGGAAAACGCGGGGGAGGCTTTGGCCACTCTGTACCCGCGATCTTGAAGACCTTCAGGGCAACTCGTCAGCTCGCCACCCAAACTGGAGAGGAAAACACGGGGGAGGCTTTGGCCACTCTGTACCCGCGATCTTGAAGACCTCCGGGTCAGCTCGTCAGCTCGCCACCCAAACTGGAGGGGAAAACGCGGGGGAGGCTTTGGCCACTATGTACCCGCGATCAAGTGAAGACCTCCGGGGCAGCTCGTCAGCTCGCCACCCAAACTGGAGGGGCAAAATGCGGGGGAGGCTTTGGACACTCTATACCCGCTATCTTGCAGACCTCCGGGGCAGCTCGTCAGCTCGCCACCCAAACTGGAGGGAAAAACGCGGCGGAGGCATTGGCCACTCTGTACCCGCAATCTTGAAGACCTCCGGGGCAGCTCGTCAGCTCGCCACCCAAACTGGAGGGGAAAACGCAGGGGAGGCTTTGGGCGCTTTGTACCCGCGATCAAGTGAAGACCTCCGGGGCAGCTCGTCAGCTCACCACCCAAACTGGAGGGGGAAAACACGGGGGAGGCTTTGGCCGCTCTGTACCCGCGATCAAGTGAAGACCTCCGGGGCAGCTCGTCAGCTCGCCACCCAAACTGGAGGTGAAAATGCGGGGGAGGCTTTGGCCACTCTGTAACCGCGATCTTGAAGACCTCCGGGGTAGCTCGTCAGCTCGCCACCCAAACTGGAGGGGGAAAACATGGGGAGGCTTTGGCCACTCTGTACCTGCGATCAAGTGAAGACCTCCGGGGCAGCTCGTCAGCTGGCCACCCAAACTGGTGGAGACAAACACGGGGGAGGCTTTGGCCGCTCTGTACCCGCGATCAAGTGAAGACCTCTAGGGCAGCTCGTCAGCTCGCCACCCAAACTGGAGGGGAAAACGCGGGGGAGGTGTTGGCCGCTCTGTACCCGCGATCAAGTGAAGACCTCCGGGGCAGCTCGTCAGCTCGCCATCCAAACTGGTGGGGAAAACGCGGGGGAGGCTTTGGCCACTCTGCTCCCGCGATCTTGAAGACCTCCAGGGCAGCTCGTCAGCTCGCCACCCAAACTGGAGGGGAAAACACGGTGGAGGCTTTGCCTACTCTGTACCCTCGATCTTGAAGACCTCCAGGGCAGCTCGTCAGCTCGCCACCCAAACTGGAGGGGAAAATACGGGGGAAGCTTTGCCTACTCTGTACCCGTGATCTTGAAGACCTCCGGGGCAGCTCGTCAGCTCGCCACCCAAACTGGATGGAAAAAACACGGGGGAGGCTTTGGCCACTCTATACCCGCGATCAAGTGAAGACCTCCGGGGCAGCTCGTCAGCTCGCCTCCCAAACTGGAGGGGAAAACGTAGTGGAGGCTTTGGCTGCTCTGTACCCGCGATCAAGTGAAGACCTCCGGGGCAGCTCGTCAGCTCGCCACGCAAACTGGAGGGGAAAATGCGGGGGAGGGTTTGCCCACTCTGTACCCGCGATCTTGAAGACCTCCGGGGCAGCTCGTCAGCTCGCCACCCAAACTGGAGGGGAAAAACGCAGGGGAGGCTTTGGCCACTTTGTACCCGTGATCAAGTGAAGACCTCCGGGGCAGCTCGTCAGCTCGCCACCCAAACTGGAGGGGAAAACGCGGGGGAGGCTTTGGCCGCTCTATACCCGCGATCAAGTGAATACCTCCGGGGCAGCTCGTCAGCTCGCCACCCAGACTGGAGGGGAAAACGCGGGGGAGGATTTGGCCACTATGTACCCGCGATCAAGTGAAGACATCCGGGGCAGCTCGTCAGCTCGCCACCCAAACTGGAGGGGGAAAACGCAGGGGAGGCTTTGGTCGCTCTGTACCCGCGTTTAAGTGAAGACCTCCAGGGCAGCTCGTCAGCTCGCCACCCAAACTGGAGGGGAAAAGGGCATGGCCGAGCTTCGACTCCCTCCCCCCTACGAAGACTCCGAGGCAGGATCCGTCCTCGCCACCCAAACCAGAGAAGGGCACGGGCCGAGCTACGCGCTCGTTCCCCCCTCAAGTAAAGACTCCGGGGTAGGTAGACCCAACGTGTTATTCCCAGGAGGGAAGGTGATACGTCATCCGAGTCGAGCTGGGCTTCCAACTCGAGCCCGGATGACGAGGGCAATTGTTACGACCTAAAGGTCGTGATAGTCCGACCTTCCATCCCAGACCGCCTAGATACCCCGCCGGCTCGTCCCTCCCTCTGAAAGGACGGCCAACCCAGCGACAGGGTGCTCCACACCCGAACGATAGAGGGCCACATGGCGCCTGTCGATTCTAGAGTCCGATGCGACTAGGGGAAGGGTGCACTCCGCCTCGGCTGCTGATAGCCAGTGACGACCTCGGGTGAGCTAAGGGGACGAGCGAAGGAGGCCGAGCTACTGGGCCGAGCCAAGGGGGCCGAGCCAAGGGGGCCGGGCTACGTGGGAAGAGCTATGGGGGACGAGCTACGTGGGACGAGCTAAGGGCGAAGAGCTACGTGGGCCGAGCTAAGGGGGCCGAGCTACGTGGGACGAGCTAAGGGGGACGAGCTACGTGGGACGAGCTAAAGGGGACGAGCTAAGGGTGACGAGCTAAGGGGGCGAGTTACGGGGGCCGAGCTTTGGGGACGAGCTACGGGGGCCGATCTACGGGACGGTTCTTTGGCACATTGGACACGACAAACAACCTAGTACAAGGACGCTACTGACACTATCGCCGCCCGACCATCTGACAAAGCACCCCTGGCCGCTGCGCCCCCTGACACTTAATGCTTTCGGCCCTGACACCCTGACAAAAGCGCCCCGGACCGCTGCGCCGTCTGACAAAAGCGTGACAGGCACTCCTGTTCCTGACATCCTCGTCCAAAGCTTCCGCTGACAGCAAGGCCAGCTCAGCACGTCAGGTTAGCATGACAGGTTAGCCCTACCGAACCGCCTCCCATCAGGTATAAATACCCCCTCACTTGTTACAGTGAAGAGGGGAGAAAATTCACTCTCAATCTCCTTACTCACACACAAGAGCAAAGGTCGTCTACATCTTTGTTCTTCCACTCATAGCTCGTCACGTACGGTCGACTCACCCTAAGTCCGACCTGCGTGCCTAGCCCCCGCTTTAAGCCCTATTACTGACTTAGGCATCGGAGAGGCTAAGGGTTGGACCCCAACCCGGCCTTTCTGACGAGTTGCTCCTTGCACTGGTTAGCTCGTCATCACCAGTCGTGCTCGCCCTCAACCTAGGCAGTTCGGCCCCTTATCTGCATCCTATCAGATTCGATTCCGTGGTCTGCTCCAACAACAAGCTTAGCACCATCACCCCTCTTATCACCTGTCAAATAGCCTACCCTAATCCCTTCCTTAACATAACCAACGTGCCCTTGGTTCCCCCTAATACAAATTCATTGTACGTGAGTTCTACCCCGCAACAATTGGCGCCGTCTGTGGGAACGAAGGGTCACACCCATGTCAAATCCCATACCAATCACCGAAACCCTGACTAAGGGTTGGACCCCAACCCGGTGATCTTGAAGACCTCCGGGGCAGCTCGTCAGCTCGCCACCCAAACTGGAGGGGAAAACATAACGGAGGCTTTGGCCACTCTGTACCCGCGATCTTGAAGACCTCCAGGGCAGCTCGTCAGCTCGCCACCCAAACTGGAGGGAAAAACACGGGGGAGGATTTGGCCACTCTGTACCTGCGATCTTGAAGACCTCCTGGGCAGCTCGTCAGCTCGCCACCCAAACTGGAGGGGAAAACACGGGGGATGCATTGGCCACTCTGTACCCGCGATCTTGAAGACCTTCGGGGAAGCTCGTCAGCTCACCACCCAAACTGGAGGGAAAAACGCGGGGAGGCTTTGGCCACTAAGCACCCGCGATCAAGTGAAGACCTCCGGGGTAGCTCGTCAGCTCACCACCCAAACTGTAGGGGCAAAATGCGGGGGAGGCTTTGGCCACTCTGTACCCGCTATCTTGCAGACCTCCGGGGTAGCTCGTCAGCTCGCCACCCAAACCGGAGGGGAAAACGCGGGGGAGGCTTTGGCCACTATATACCCGCGATCTTGAAGACCTCCAGGGCAGCTCGTCAGCTCGCCACCCAAACTGGAGGAAAAAAACGCGGGGGAGGCTTTGGCCACTCTGTAACTGCGATCAAGTGAAGACCTCCGGGGCAGCTCGTCAGCTCGCCACCCAAACTGGAGGGGAAAAACGCGGCGGAGGCTTTGGCCGCTCTGTACTCACGATCAAGTGAAGACCTCCGGGGCAGCTCGTCAGCTCGCCACCCAAAAAGGAGGGGGAAAACGCGGGGGAGGCTTTGGTCGCTCTGTACCCGCGATCAGGTGAAGACCTTCGGGGCATCTTGTCAGCTCGCCACCCAAACTAGAGGGGAAAACACGGGAGAGGTTTTGGCCACTCTGTACCCGCGATTTTGAAGACCTCCAGGGCAACTCGTCAGCTCGCCACCCAAACTGGAGGGGAAAACGCACAGGAGGCTTTGGTCACTCTGTACCCGCGATCTTGAAGACCTCCGGGGCAGCTCGTCAGCTCGCCATCCAAACTGGAGGGGAAAACGCGGGGGAGGCTTTAGCCACTATGTACACGCGATCAAGTGAAGACCTCCGGGGCAGCTCGTCAGCTCGCCACCCAAACTGGAGGGGCAAAATGCGGGGGAGGCTTTGGCCACTCTATACCCGCTATCTTGCAGACCTCAGGGGCAGCTCGTCAGCTCGCCACCCAAACTGGAGGGGAAAACGTGTGGGTGGCTTTGGCCACTCTGTACCTGCGATCTTGAAGACCTCCGGGGCAGCTCGTCAGCTCGCCACCCAAACTGGAGGGGAAAATGCGGGGGAGGCGTTGGCCACTCTGTACCTGTGATCAAGTGAAGAACTCCGGGGCAGCTCGTCAGCTCGCCACCCAAACTGGAGGGGAAAACGCGGGGGAGGCTTTGGCCGCTCTGTACCCGCGATCATGTGAAGACCACCGGGGCACCTCGTCAGCTCGCCACCCAAACTGGAGGGGGAAAACATGGGGGAGGCTTTGGCCGCTCTGTACCCGCGATCAAGTGAAGACCTCCGGGGCAGCTCGTCAGCTCGCCACCCAAACTGGAGGGGAAAACGCGGGGGAGGCTTTGGCTCCTCGGTACCCGCGATCTTGAAGACCTCCGAGGCAGCTCGTCAGCTCGCCACCCAAACTGGAGGGGAAAAACTCGTGGGAGGATTTGGCCACTCTGTACCTGCGATCAAGTGAAGACCTCCGGGGCAGCTCGTCAGCTCGCCACCCAAACTAGAGGGGAAAATTGCGGGGGAGGCTTTGGCTGCTCTATACCTGCGATCAAGTGAAGACCTCCGGGGCAGCTCGTCAGCTCGCCACCCAAACTGGAGGGGAAAACCGCGGGGGAGGCTTTGGTTGCTCTATGCCCGCGATCAAGTGAAGACCTCCGGGGCAGCTCGTCAGCTCGCCACCCAAACTGGAGGGGAAAACACAGGGGAGGCTTTGGCCGCTCTGTACACGCGATCAAGTGAAGACCTCCAGGCACCTCGTCAGCTCGCCACCCAAACTGGAGGGAGAAAACACGGGGGAGGCTTTGGCCGCTCTGTACCCGCGATCAAGTGAAAACCTCCGGGGCAGCTCGTCAGCTCGCCACCCAAACTGGAGGGGAAAACGCGGGGGAGGCTTTGGCCCCTCTGTACCCACGATCTTGAAGACCTCCGAGGCAGCTCGTCAGCTCGCCACCCAAACTGGAGGGGAAAACACGGGGGTGGCTTTGGCCACTCTGTACCCGCGATCAAGTGAAGACCTCCGGAGCAGCTCGTCAGCTCACCACCCAAACTGGAGGGGAAAAACGCGGGGGAGGCTTTGGCCGCTCTGTACCCGTGATCAAGTGAAGACCTCCGGGGCAGCTCGTCAGCTCGCCACCCAAACTGGAGGGGAAAACGCGGGGGAGGCTTTGGCCACTCTGTACCCGCGATCTTGAAGACCTCCAGGGCAGCTCGTCAGCTCGCCACCCAAACTGGAGGGGAAAACACGGGGGAGGCTTTGGCCACTCTGTACCCGCGATCTTGAAGACCTCCGGGGCAGCTCGTCAGCTCGCCACCCAAACTGGAGGGGAAAACACGGGGGAGGCTTTGGCCATTATGTACCCGCGATCAAGTGAAGACCTCTCGGGCAGCTCGTCAGCTCGGCAACCAAACTGGAGGGCCAAAATGCGACGGAGGCTTTGGCCACTCTATACCCACTATCTTGCAGACCTCCGGGGCAGCTCGTCAGCTCGCCACCCAAACTGGAGGGGAACACACGGGGTAGGCTTTGGCCACTCTGTAACCGCGATCTTGAAGACCTCCGGGGCAGCTCGTCAGCTCGCCACCTAAACTGGAGGGGAAAACGCGCGGGAGGCGTTGGCCACTCTATACCCGCGATCAAGTGAAGACCTCCGGGGCAGCTCGTCAGCTCGCCACCCAAACTGGAGGGGAAAATGTGAGGGAGGCTTTGGCTGCTCTGTACCCGCGATCAAGTGAAGACCTCCTGGGCAGCTCGTCAGCTCGCCACCCAAACTGGAGGGGAAAAACACGGTGGAAGCTTTGGCCGCTCTGTACCCGTGATCAAGTGAAGACCTCCGGGGCAGCTCGTCAGCTCGCCACCCAACCTGGAGGGAAAAACGCGAGGAAGGCTTTGGCCACTCTGTACCCGCGATCTTGAAGACCTCCGGGGCAGCTCGTCAGCTCCAGCTCGACTCCCAAACTGGAGGGTAAAAATGCGGGGGAGGCTTTGGCCACTT
Source organism: Scilla litardierei (assembly GCA_030789695.1). Lineage (NCBI taxonomy): Eukaryota > Viridiplantae > Streptophyta > Magnoliopsida > Asparagales > Asparagaceae > Scilla > Scilla litardierei. The sequence continues at coordinate 24,793,519 of CM061131.1, read as the reverse complement.
TATACCCGCGATCAAGTGAAGACCTCAGGGGCAGCTTGTCAACTCGCCACCCAAACTAGAGGGGAAAACACGGGGGAGGCTTTGACCGCTCTGTACCCGCGATCAAGTGAAGACCTCTGGGGCAGCTCGTCAGCTCACCACCCAAACTGGAGGGAAAACGCGGGGGAGGCTTGGGCCGCTCTGTACCCGCGATCAAGTGAAGACCTCAGGGGCAGCACGTCAGCTCGCCCCCCAAACTGGAGGGGAAAACGCGCGGGAGGCTTTGGCCACTCTGTACCCGCGATCTTGAAGACCTCCAAGGCAGCTCGTCAGCTCCCCACCCAAACTGGAGGGGAAAACGCGGGGGAGGCTTTGGTCACTCTGTACCCGCGATCAAGTGAAGACCTTCAGGGCAGCTTGTCAGCTCGCCACCCAAAATGGAGGGGAAAATGCGGGGAGGCTTTGGCCACTCTGTACCTGCGATCTTGAAGACCTCCAGGGCAGCTCGTCAGCTCGCCACCCAAACTGGAGGGGAAAACGCGGGGGAGGATTTGGCCACTCTGTACCCGCGATCTTGAAGACCTCCAGGGCAGCTCGTCAGCTCGCCACCCAAACTGGAGGGGAAAACGCGGGGGAGGCTTTGGCCACTCTGTACCTGCGATCTTGAAGACCTCCGGGGCAGCTCGTCAGCTCGCCACCCAAACTGGAGGGGAAAACGCAGGGGAGGCTTTGGCCACTCTGTACCCGCGATCAAGTGAAGACCTCCGGGGCAGCTCGTCAGCTCGCCACCCAAACTGGAGGGGCAAAATGAGGGGGTGGCTTTGGCCACTCTATATCCGCTATCTTGCAGACCTCCGGGGTAGCTCGTCAGCTTGCCACCCAAATTGGAGGGGAAAACGCGGGGGAGGCTTTGGCCACTCTGTACCCGTGATCTTGAAGACCTCTGGGGCAGCTCATCAGCTCGCCACCCAAACTGGAGGGGAAAAACGCGGTGGAGGCTTTGGCCACTCTGTACCCGCGATCAAGTGAAGACCTCCGGGGCAGCTCGTCAGCTCGCCACCCAAACTGGAGGGGAAAACGCGGCCGAGGCTTTGGCCGCTCTGTACCCGCGATCAAGTGAAGACCTCCGGGGCAGCTCGTCAGCTCGCCACCCACACTGGAGGGGGGAAACGCGGGGGAGGCGTTGGCCGCTCTGTACCCGTGATCAAGTGAAGACCTCCGGGGCAGCTCCTCAGCTCTCCACCCAAACTGAAGGGGAAAACGCGGGGGAGGCTTTGGCCACTCTGTACTCGTAATCTTGAAGACCTCCAGGGCAGCTCGTCAGCTCGCCACCCAAACTGGAGGGGAAAATGTGGCGTAGGCTTTGGCCACTCTGTACCCGCGATCTTGAAGACCTCCAAGGCAGCTCGTCAGCTCGCCACCCAAACTGGAGGGGAAAATGTGATTCGGGTTCAATATTACATATTTAACCCCCCATTTAGCCCTACTTTGTGCTCATATGGCGAATCGTGTCTTCTGCCCGCTCGATCCAACGGCTTCTGAAGGCGCCGAAGCGAAATGAGGAAGCGGCGACGTGGACGTGCTACGATCGCACGATCGTGATCAGACGGCCCATATTTAAGCGGATCTGAGCAGCGAACGAAGCGAACGATGCAGCGATCCTGAGCGTGCGATGAAGATCCGACGGTCCAGACTCAATCCAAGGCGAACTCGAAGAGATTGCGGGCGCACGAATCTCAAAGCCCACGTGGCGTTTCCACGTTAGACCCCGCATGGATGAGTGGTCAGGGTTTGCGCTGGCTGATGGATCAGGTTCAGGTGCTGTTGGGTGCGGATTTTGAACCCGTTAAGCTCATTAAACCCGCAAATGCCTATTATATAAGCGTATTCTAAGGTTTTTGGGCGTATTCTGGCAGAAATTGGCGTATTCTGGGCGTATTGGAGGCTCTAGGAGCCGTATTTCGCCAGGAAAAAATTCTGTAAAATTCCAGAGGCTATTCTTATTATTTTCAGAGAGTTTTGGTGTATATCTTGGAGATTTGGTAATGAATTCTAAACTTCTATCCCGTATTTGACACTTTTCTATAGTATTTTGCTATTAGATTGATGTATTTTGCTATTAAACTTGTTTATTCTTGCACCATGAGTAGCTAATTCTTATTGTGCATGGTATGGCGTAGTTAGGGGATATTATTTGTGTTCGTTTGGTTGAATAATCCTTGTGCTAAACCGTTAAACGTCGTTAAAGTTGTAATCTTTGTTATTAAATCGTCTTTTTCATCTTCCAAAAGAAGTGATTGAGTTGATGATCGCCCCAAAAGGGTGTTTCATATCGTAGTTTTGATCTCTCCAAAAGAGAGTTTCATATCGTATTATAACTTTAGCGACGATCTTATCGAATATTGTGCTTGAACCCCCAAAATGGTTTCTTCCGATGAGTTGCTCCCAAAAGGAGAATTCATTGAGTTATATTGGGTATTTTCCGGTGAATTGCTCCCAAAAGGAGAATTCATTGTGTTATACTTGTCAACCAAATTAATACGAATCATTGATCCTAACGAACCCATACCATGTGCATACTTTTTATAGATATTTTCTTACACGATTTTCCTTGTTCATATTGTTCACGTGTTCACATCACTATCACAGTCATCATTGTTGAAGTGGTTAGTTTCTCTTTGTTGGATTTCTATTTGATTTGAATTATGGTTGCAACAGATTTCCTCCCGAGGATTCGACATCTGGACTCCCAGATTATATTACTTGTACGGACTCTTGCGCTTGAGAGAAGCACCTTTTCGGAGCCCACCAAGTTTTTGGCGTCGTTGCCAGGGAGGAATGGTTTGTGACTACGGTTTATTTCATTTGGAGAACCTTTGGTGAGATCTTTCCACTTTAATGTATATAAATTTTTGTTTAATTTTATTGTACATAAACTTTTATTTTTTTTAAAAAATGGAGTATATGAATTTCTATTGCACAAACAATCTGTATGATGCAAAGTACGCTAATGCACACAAACATAGGATGGAGAAGCTCAAGATCGTTAATTTTAATCAAACTGACTGTGAAACTTTCTTTCCGGCTTGGAGGAGGTTCACAGATATAGTATCGAGCTATCCGCAGCATGGATACACAAATGAAGAGCTTATGGAGTCCTTCCTAGAGGGACTACGACCACAGCTGCAGGAATTCTTGGGAGGCATGACGCCGACAGAGGCGTGGGAATACATGTAGTCTCTGCAAGAAAATGAAGAAACCATGGAAGAGACTCAGAGAGCGATTCAACGGAGCCTTCGTGCCTTGATCAAGGGGAGAAAAGCATAGATGTACCTTTGCAATCCTTGAAGGAGGAAGCTTACTTGCTTATTCAGACACAGGAGGCTACATCCCATCAATTCCAAGAGAATTTCCTTGCTCGGAGTTGGCAGATTCAGAACTCCATTGAAGATCTTAATTTGATTGCCACTTGCCTAGAAGAAAGTAATGCTTTTGAAATTCAACTTCAAGAATCTAATACGAGTTTATCTTCTATTGCAGGAATACCGAGCAAGCCATGTCACGTTGAGGACACGAATAAAAATATCCACATGGCAGAAAGTGTGTGCAAAAGAGAGGACGAGCTAGCAATTTTGGATGAACGAGAGGAGGAGCCAGCTAGGGACAAGGGTTTTGAGATTATCGCCATGGAGTCAAAACCATGCCCTCCTCCAGTTTTCTCCCAAAATCATTTATCCCTCTCACCAATGACAGAGCATCGTACCGAGAGTAGTGCATATCTTTCAGGGAGTAGTCGTCAACTTGCTTTAATTTATTTCAACTATTTTGATGACTGCATTTGGAATAGTTTTGTTGAAAAGAATCGTAGACTAAAATGGATTGACGTGACTCATCTCTTGCAGGATACCAGAGAACATCTTATAGAGATGCTGGGGGTTATGTTGCTGGAGTCCAATTTAGCTTTTGGAGGAAGAATACTTGCCGAGGAGCGCAAGGAGCAAATTGAACAACTTCCTCCACAATTAAAGATTCGGGATCCGCCATTTGATCACGATGTGTTCTTTCCAGTAGTGTAGTTTTTATATGCTTTCTAGGTTGCTTGCTTGAATAAACTCGTGCCCCTTTCGACATTGAGGACAATGTCCATCTTTAGTTGGGGGGTGTGTATGAGACCTTAGTATTTTTTTTGAGAATAATATATCACCAAATCTCATCATTTTAAAAATCCTTCATATGCCTCAAATACGGATGATTACTCGTTAATTGAGTTCTAAAATTAGTTTATGGCTTGATTAAATTATTTTTCCTTCATGGAATTACCGTTAATATGCTATTCATGAAAATTTTCAATTGCTTTGATTAATATCTCGAAATAGTTTGAATTTATTTCATGCATGCTAATGTGATGAAAAATCTTAAGTATACACGATTTATTAGAAAAGTCTTCAAGTTGAAGAGGAATTTGGCATTTGTTATTAATGTTTTGTTCAAAGAATGGGCGTTGAGTTGCTTACAAAAAAGAAAAGAAACGAAGAAAAAAAATGAATAAAGAAAAATGAATGAATAAATTATGTCACTAATAAATAACTTGGTTGGCTCGAGTAGTACAGTCCGAGTGGTCCTTCTTGGCCTAATGCCCTATTATCGTCTGATTTGGGAGCCATTGACCGGAAACTCACTCATTTGATGGAGCGATCCAAGTTATACATTTTTCTTCGAATGTTGCTTGATGCGCGTTACGCGGAACTAATAAAAGAAAAGAAGTGGCGATAAACTAAGCAACCTCAATGCCCATGACTTGAATGATCTTTGTGAGATGCCAATTCCTTGGAAACAGGAAAACTAGAGAAAAACGACGTGTTATACTTTTGCTTGCGTAAAACGATGCTTGCATGTTATTTATTCATACTAAATTAGAGAAAATATCATGTGATTGATTTTGTTCATGAATGGTGTATATTGATAGTCTAGATCATGTTGGAAAGCGTACTATTGAGCCATGCCATAAGCGATCGAAAGAACTTATTGTTTTATTAATCATCCAAATTTATCGCTCTTTTTGCTAGAGACTAGCAAATCGCTAGTTGGGGGGTGTGATTCGGGTTCAATATTACATATTTAACCCCCCATTTAGCCCTACTTTGTGCTCATATGAAGCTATATTGTTCTCTAATATATTCGTATTTTCTACACAATTATTTATTAGAGAAAACACTCTATTTGAGCACAAAACAGCAATTAATGGAGTATTTCTGCACTTTTTATATTTTTCATAGTTTGGTCTCGATCTCACGATTCCAACGACTATTTATTTGTATTTTTCTGAGATCTGTGTTAATTACTGTGTATTTTTGAATGCAGAATACCATTTAATTGAAGAAATACGGAAGAAATACGTTAAAATACGTATATACGGCCGACGCGGAGCGATCTTGGCCGTTGGATCTCGATCCAACGGCCCGTACACGAGGAAATCAAGCGGGCGACGCGGCTAAATATACACCGTTCGATCGCGATCGAACGGCCATTGTCAGCCCGATCCAGTGAAGCGGAGAGCGCATAAACAGGGCCACGTGGGGGCAATCGGCCAGCTCCTACTCGAATCCGACGGCTGCAGCTAAGAGGTGATGTGGTCAATCATCGACGGCACGATCGCGATCCAACGGTTGAGAGCGAAGCCGCTCTGAATTCGAAATCGCGAAGCAGGCTACCATCAGGGAGACACACGGCATGCTTGTAACCGTTGGATGCTGATCCAACAGATGCGAACGAAACAACAGCGCAAGCGGAGCGCGCTAACATCTGGCCTCGTGGCGCAATCGTGTCTTCTGCCCGCTCGATCCAACGGCTTCTGAAGGCGCCGAAGCGAAATGAGGAAGCGGCGACGTGGACGTGCTACGATCGCACGATCGTGATCAGACGGCCCATATTTAAGCGGATCTGAGCAGCGAACGAAGCGAACGATGCAGCGATCCTGAGCGTGCGATGAAGATCCGACGGTCCAGACTCAATCCAAGGCGAACTCGAAGAGATTTCGGGCGCACGAATCTCAAAGCCCACGTGGCGTTTCCACGTTAGACCCCGCATGGATGAGTGGTCAGGGTTTGCGCTGGCTGATGGATCAGGTTCAGGTGCTATTGGGTGCGGATTTTGAACCCGTTAAGCTCATTAAACCCGCAAATGCCTATTATATAAGCGTATTCTAAGGTTTTTGGGCGTATTCTGGCAGAAATTGGCGTATTCTGGGCGTATTGGAGGCTCTAGGAGCCGTATTTCGCCAGGAAAAAATTCTGTAAAATTCCAGAGGCTATTCTTATTATTTCCAGAGAGTTTTGGTGTATATCTTGGAGATTTGGTAATGAATTCTAAACTTCTATCCCGTATTTGACACTTTTCTATAGTATTTTGCTATTAGATTGATGTATTTTGCTATGAAACTTGTTTATTCTTGCACCATGAGTAGCTAATTCTTATTGTGCATGGTATGGCGTAGTTAGGGGATATTATTTGTGTTCGTTTGGTTGAATAATCCTTGTGCTAAACCGTTAAACGTCGTTAAAGTTGTAATCTTTGTTATTAAATCGTCTTTTTCATCTTCCAAAAAAAGTGATTGAGTTGATGATCGCCCCAAAAGGGTGTTTCATATCGTAGTTTTGATCTCTCCAAAAGAGAGTTTCATATCGTATTATAACTTTAGCGACGATCTTATCGAATATTGTGCTTGAACCCCCAAAAGGGTATCTTCCGATGAGTTGCTCCCAAAAGGAGAATTCATGGAGTTATATTGGGTATTTTTCGGTGAATTGCTCCCAAAAGGAGAATTCATTGCATTATACTTGTCAACCAAATTAATACGAATCATTGATCCTAACGAACCCATACTATGTGCATACTTTTTATAGATATTTTCTTACACGATTTTCCTTGTTCATATTGTTCACGTGTTCACATCACTATCACAGTCATCATTGTTGAAGTGGTTAGTTTCTCTTTGTTGGATTTCTATTTGATTTGAATTGTGGTTGCAACAGATTTCCTACCGAGGATTCGACATCTGGACTCCCAGATTATATTACTTGTACGGACTCTTGCGCTTGAGAGAAGCACTTTTTTGGAGCCCACCAAAACGCGGGGGAGGCTTTGGCCACTCTGTACCCGCGATCTTGAAGACCTCCGGGGCAGATCGTCAGCTCGCCCCCCAAACTGGAGGGAAAATGCGGAGGAGGCTTTGGCCACTATGTACCCGCGATCAAGTGAAGACCTCCGGGGCAGCTTGTCAGCTCGCCACCCAAACTGGAGGGGCAAAATGCGGGGGAGGCTTTGGCCACTCTATACCCGCTATCTTGCAGACCTCCAGGGCAGCTCGTCAGCTCGCCACCCAAACTGGAGGGGAAAACGCCGGGGAGGCTTTGGCCACTTTGTACCCGCGATCTTGAAGACCTCCAGGGCAGCTCGTCAGCTCGCCACCCAAACTGGATGGGAAAAACGCAGGGGAGGCGTTGGCCACTCTGTACCCGCGATCAAGTGAAGACCTCCGGGGCAGCTCGTCAGCTCGCCACCCAAACTGGAGGGGAAACGCGGGGGAGGCTTTGGCCGCTCTGTACCCGCGATTAAGTGAAGACCTCCGGGGTAGCTCGTCAGCTCGCCATCCAAACTGGAGGGGGAAAACACGGGGGAGGCTTTGGCCGCTCTGTACCCACGATCAAGTGAAGACCTCTGGGACATCTCGTCAGCTCGCCACCCAAACAGGAGGGGAAAACGAGGGGGATGCTTTGGCCACTCTTTACCCGCGATCTTGAAGACCTCCGGGGCAGCTCGTCAGCTCGCCACCCAAAATGGATGGAAAAAACGCGGGGGAGGCTTTGGCCACTCTGTACCCGCGAACGACCTAGCCTTGACCAGGATTTCCAACTGGCAACAACTAGACTTGTCTAGTGTTCCAACAACACAACGAAATTTATATCCAATTCTCCACAATGGATTGATGGAGATTGGTTTTACACCCGATTCTATAGCCAATCAAAGATAGACAAAATTTGTGTATAGTGGCTTGATAGAATAAGTGTCTAGATCACACAAAGATACGAATGAGCTCTTTGTGATCTAGATCTAATGGTTTTCAAAAATCCTATTAATAAAAATTCAAGAGAAATTAATACGGATTTTGAAAACAGTTAGCCAAATAAGATGACGATCTTCAGAAAAATATTATCATAGAAAGAATATAAGATCAAGAACAAAAATTGCTTTGGCTAATAAAGTAAATGAGAGCTGAGAATTTCAAGAGCTTTTGAGTATTAGAATTTTTGATTCAATTTTGTTGTTGTATTTTCTCAAAAGAAATTTGCTCTATTTATAGGGAAAATTCTGAGATTCAAATTTCAAATTCGTTTTGACTTTTGTCCCACAAATCATGGAAAAAATCGCTCAAAAAATATTCAGAATTTAAGTCAAAAACGTCAAACTTTGACAGCTGGTAGTCGACTCCCTAGGAGTGGTAGTCGACTCCCAGTGTGTTTCAAGGAATCTCGATTCTCTGCGGGTAGTCGACTCTCTGCTGTTGGTAATCGACTCCCAGAGGAGTTTTTCCTGCAACACATCTAGTCAGGCAAGTAGCTAACTCCAGGGTGTGTGGAGTTTCACTACAAAATATAAATCGACTAGAAAAATGCTCTCAATATATTTTCGAAAATTGATTTTGAATTTGTTTTCGAAATCATTTGTGTGTGTGTGTGAGTCCATATGATTTGGCTTTAACAATATCCTACTAAAGACACAACGCACTCACTATAGACTAGGACACATTGACGAAAGCTTTTAATCGTCTGATGAAGTTGATGAGAGCTGCACTTGAGCTTCTTTGTTCTATTTGAGCTTTGACTTTCATCACCGATCAATGCAATGCTTGTCCTTGTCACCGAGCTTTAAGTTGCGTGTCTTTGAGTATGTATAAAGCTTTGCTTGTGTCACACATCCTGCATACTCAGTTTCAATGTAGTTAGTACACTAAGTTTCATTTGGTGTGCTCATCATCAAAACTACTTGGGGTGGAATTCAATTTCCATCACATCTCATATACACTAATACTCTCCATCTCCAAAACAACCACGTTTATGCACAACCAACAGCTCACACCAAGCGTTATACCTGAAACTGTAGGGAATTGGCGGTCCCTTAGGGCACAAAAATTCTAGTCCCGTCCTAAGTTGGACGGAACATAGACACAAAAATCATTTTGCAGCGGAAGAAAAACTATGTTAACTAATTAACATGCAGTTAAAACTATTTTTAACTTAGCCCTAAGGTCCAAGACCCTATGCCAAGATCTATGCCGACTTGGGATGGGTCTGACCATCCCAAGAAGGATCTAGCCTACTGCGATTAAACTAAACTAATGCTAATAAAATACTTTAATTACATACCCGGAATCTCAGCCCTGGAGCAGGCGAGATGTTCCGCGCCGTCTTCCGAGCTGCTCCCGTCCCACGCCGAGCCGCTCCTTGAACCGCTCCCCGAACCGCTCCTCGAACCGCTCCGCATCCCGAGGCGATCAATCCTCGTGCCGCCGAGCCAACCACGCGCCGAAGAAAGTTTCACGCGAGTGAAACCTCCGCCAAGATTTCAGATCCAGAATCCGAACTCTGTGGCTTTGCTAGAGCCCGCAGGAGTAAGACAGAAATTTAGGGAGATAGAGAAATATTTATTTAAGCTTAGATCCGAGCGTGCTCCAACATTTACGAGAGCCGCTCAGATCTAGAGCTTGGGACGAGTTTTGAGAAAGGGGGGAGACCCCTATTTATATAGGCGGCGGACTCTCCCCTTTTCTCAAAATCCGATGTGGGACTAAACAATGAGTTAATTTAAAATCAAGTTAGTTTGCACTTCACAAAGTGCAAACTTCCGTGAATTTTAACTCACTCACCGTTGAGCTTCAGGATTGATACAACCTATCAATACGACAAGCGTTCAACGGTGAACGCATAGGAAAAAACCGTTCGTCAATCGGAGTTCGTTTGATCACTCAATTGATCGTCCAAAGATCAACCCAAGAGTGTATTTTCGCACAAAACAACCAAGGCGGCTGCGCGCAGCCCTAGGGCTCAGAAAACCCGAAGTGGGGCCCATCATGTGGGCCCCACAGCACGCGCTTAACAGCGCGGCGTGTGCACAGCATGCGCCCGCGAGGCGTGTGCTGTGCACGCGTCGCGTGCACAGCTGCCGCCCGCGGAAGCGGGCGGCTTTTTCTTTGAAGCGGGGGCGGGCCCGCATCAAATGCGGGCCCGCTGGGTTGTCTCGCCCGCGTCAGCGGGTGGGCCCGCTGATGCTGGCGTCAGCCCGCGTCAGCAGGCTGACGCACGCGTCAGCGGGCCCCCTTCCCTTGGGCCTGGGCTTTATTTTGACACCCTCTCTAAATGGGGTTTATCTCTCTTGGGCTTTCTATTTAACACTTTAAATAGACTTTTGGGGCTCGTTTGAACTCCGTTTTTGACGCGGTTCGAACCTGCGTCAAGAGCAAGATGAACCCGTCTAACCAGTGACCTTTTCCTTGCGTTTATAATATTAAATATTGTATTAAACAATTTAATACACATTTAATCGCTTTTGCATCAAATGCAAAATAGTCCCTGTCTAAGCTTAAATTATCACATTGCATCAAATGCAATCATTTCATCCCTTGCATCAAAAATGCAAAATATTCTCCCTAACTAATTTCTACCTATTACTAAACGAAGCGTTGCACTCTGTGTGAGACCCTACAGCCTGACCCTTACAACAGGTTGGGCTCGAAGCCCTATACGGCAGTGACCACGAGCAGTGGTTACCGTCCCTGCTTCAGGAATCATCATTATGTGGTTAACTCATTGACATGAGTATTTTCGGGACCACCTGACTGTTTCCGTGATGAATTCCGCAGTTATAGTCTCTTCGTCTTAAATATGTCGTGTAGATCAAGTCTGGGGTACGGTCAAACTGTCAACCCCAATAACTTGACTCCGGTTAGTTTCTATCGATCTTTAGTCAACCAATGTTGGACTTCTTCCAACATACTCTGCGCAGAGTTTTTACTAAAGACCGTACTAACTCTACGACACTAACTCCCATTGACCGGGAGAGACGAATCCTTTCTTGGTCATTACTCGCCTCGTACGTTTCAAGTGACACCCAATCAAAAGACCTTTCGACAGGCATTGCCTCGAAGCTAGGTCAGTTGATATAAGTGGCACCGTTCACGCACAGGTTTGTCAAAATGACCTCAAGTCAAAAGACCAACTATCCTATCATCACTCAGAGTTATCACTGACAGATTGGTCAATATAACCATATGATAACTCTAGTGGATCGTTCAGTGAACTCATTCTAATGAGCACCTGTGTCTCGTCTTCGATTTCGCCAAGTCAAGCGATCATGAGATCATCGCCACCGTTAAACGGTGAAGACTAAGACACAATGGTCTGTCCGATGTTTCGATATCCTTGTCTCGAAACATCTACGACCATGAACCATTTTAGACTTATGCTACAGACGGTCAAACATTTCTCCATGATCGAGATACTCATCTCGATACCCGTTTGACCTTGCATAAAGTCTCAGGACTTTACCTAAGTTGATATCTAATGTTGACTACATTACAATATGACTTAGATAAATTATTACCAAACAGCTTACTGTTATTTCGAACAAGATGTTTGTGCTATTCACACAGGAATAAATGGCCTCGAGGGCACCATATTCCTACATCTCCCACTTGCACTCAGGCCCATTTATCTCGATATCTAATATCGTTTTTACACATAAGTTTTCCTGACTTCATGTGGTAGAGCCTTCGTGAGTGGATCTGCTAAAACCGTCTACGCTATAGACTTAAGGGGTTTTTATGTTTATGTTAGACCAACCATTTGAATCTCATTCAAATAATTCATTTGGTCTATTGGAATCTATAATACTTTATTTCCCTGGATCTTATCCAGTTCATCGTGCCTTACGATAATAATTTTAAATTAGTTTTTGGTCATTGCAAATGGTTCATATCTATTTCTGATAAATAATCAAACTCTTTGATTACTTAATCAATATATGTTCCATCTCTTTGATGCCTCGCATGTAATTTACACGCTCCCACTGACCTTGAAAATTCTCTAGCCAATTCATATAAGTTGGTCCGTCTAAATCATATTTAGAAAAACGAACTTATAAGTGAATGCTCCAACTTTCATGGTCAACTTAAGCATTTTACATCGGCTTTGGTCCGAGTAGATCTGTACACATCTGTTGGCGAAACCGGTTTCATTATAATCCGTTTTAAAGAAATTAGGATGAAAACAGTTCCCGTCCAACATTATTGTACTTCACTATTTTCTTTTCTGCACCAATCTTTCAACTTAAAGATTTACTTGCAGTAAGTGAGGAAACATTTTCCTTGGGTACGTAAACTAAATTCTCAAATTTATTTACGCACACGGACCTATTCTGATTGCATCAAGTTTTAAATCGGAGTTACTACTCCGAATTTCATCTTAGAAGTTGACTAAGTCATCATCAGTTATGATGTCTAACTCGACATTTCGTCTCACGAGATTCGAGTAATAATACAACTTCCTTTCGATTGATTTATTGAATATATTATTGATAATGTCCTTATAGAACATTATCAAAACCTAGGCATTACTATCTGGGACTTAACCCAGAGGGAGGACTTAACTCAGAGTCACTTACAATGGATCACACTAAATCTAATTAAGTGTGATTCATACCTTTTAACACACTGATGTGTTAACAGACTTGACCTGAGAGAAAATCACATTTTCTTTTAATTACACAAGATTTTATTTAGCTAAGTATTTGACCATTCGATCTAATCGAATCAGTTTAAATACTTTAGTCATTTTGTTCTTTATTTTATCAGACTTGTGTTTCATCAAGAACACGTGTCTTATTAAAATATACGAATAACTTATTTTGCTAAAATAGACTCGGGTACATCAGTATGTACGAGACTGAGTTTGACAACTCATTCTCCCACTGTCTCACAGATGGGTTTCGGTCATTGTATCTAAGAGGCTAAGACTCACAAGTGTCCGTAGACTTCATGATACGAGAGGTCAGACCCCTCTTTATGTGACTTGTGAAGCTTAATCTCTAGATACGGCCTAGTCTAATTTTACCATATAAGTTTTCTACTATCTTGTGTATTTATATATTAACATTTAATATATATATAGTTATTTACAAATTACTTAACACAAAACATTACTTCAGAAGCAATGTGACGACATTCGTCAAAATGTGTTAAACGTCTTTTGTATAACAACTTATTCCGAAATGTGACATCAAAATATGTCACGTTTTCATTTCCTCCTACTTATGCCTTTACTAATGATAAATTAAACTAACTTTCTCAATTGACTTTCCGAAGTGCCTTCTTCCCTTTTCTAAATCACATTTAGATATTAACATAAATAAATAGATATGCAAGCAACTTATGTATCCAAACGCTTGAGCTTTGCAATCTTGAGTGTAGCTCAAGAAGTTGCTTGTCTCAAGATCCGGTTGGGATACATAGTCTTGCACCGCTCATGTACTCGTATTCGACTCAAACGGTTTAATCGAATTCTCGAACTTTGCGGATCAAAATTGTTTGTCCATACAACCTTGAGGGTAGCTCGACAAGTTGTAGGGAGAAACATACTTTGAATGTCCTATATGTTCAAGCTGCCTCATATAGAGACGAGTGACATGTAGCTTTAATTTATTTGTTGGACCCAGAACTTAATGAAATCATATTTTTTAAGTCTGTTCTTTAGAAGGTCATTTAATGTCAACGAGAATATAGTTTTAATTCTATCAATTAGAATTTAACTTGATATTCAATTAATCAACTTATTGACCAGTTAACTAATTCCAATATTATCAATTGATTCTTTCGGTAAACATAGTCTTGCCCTAGTTTTAGCATATGTTCAATATTAAATATAGGTAGATTGGCTTTTATCTATCTATATCCTCCCACTAATTTTACGAACGTTTTAAAGCTTAATAACGAACGATTTAATCGAATTAAAATTAATGGGTAAGAGTTCCAATCACCTTGAGTCTAAACAACCTTGAGTGTAGCTCAACAAGTTGATTGACTCTGCGATCGGAAGATGACTCTTCATCGATCATATCGGATATGACTCTCTTAATCGGTTTTTGCCCCTAGCCATTCGTGATCATGAGTGTGCTCATCCAAATCACAATGTCTAGTCTAGTCGGACCCTTGTTTTCATGTCTAGCCTGACTTGCCCCTCAGCTCGGTGTATGCACGACACGTCGGTTTGGGTCAGGTCTTAGACTTACATCAAGTCAGACTACATCGTTGACTTAACTTACGCCGGCGCTCGGGGTACGAGACGACGGTTAGGGTTAGTCAAGATTTCATCTTATGTATTTAAGGAGTTGGTTTCTACAGGGTTGCCATGTCACAGCTTGAGTGTATCTCAACAACTATAACACGGGCCCTATAGTTGCTAACCCCTAAAACAAGGAGGGCTACGGCTAATCTTGAAAAAGATCATTAACGTATTTGACTTAGATATAGTCCAGGGTGTCATACAATCATGATTCGCGACATTACGGTCCAGCGGAACTCAGCCAGGGAATTGACTAAGCCAGGATCACTACCCCTTGGACTAGCAAGGGTTGACCCAGAACTCTTAGCCAAGCACATTGACTGGATCATGGTCCATTGAATGAAGCTTGTCATTTTTGTATGTATGCCATAGACTAAACAGCTTTTATTAACAACTAATTAATCCTATCAACTAGTTGAATCCTTAAATTCAAAATTTTTTAGGATTTGTTTAATAACTTTTATTAAGTCCTTATCAACTATAAGGTTCACGTGCTACCCTAATCATTATTAGGATTTTAATAAATTATTAACAACGCTAAAAGCGAAGTCCTTTAATGAAAATTAAAACAATTAGAATTTAAAATTCATTTAAAGGACTACCCTAATCAGGAATTAGGTCTTAATATTGTTGTTAATGATTTATTAAGACATAGCATGTCATTAAAATTCAAGTAATAAATTTTAATCAATTTTAATGGCTAACCTAAAAGGTTGTCTTGTGTTATCAAATAAGGGACAAGATTAACAAGCCATTAAAAAAAACTACACTAATTTATCGCATAAAGATAGTGCACAACTATTTAACAATTAAATAAACTAAGTTTATCACATAAAATATTTTTAGATTTTTTAAAATCAGTTTTAAAAATATCTTATAAATTTAAAACATTACTTTTTAAAATTTTTCATGTTCAAAAATTTATCATATACAATTTTTAAAAATCTAAAACATTTTAAACTTATCGCATAAATTTAAAGCCTTAAAATCAATTTTAAAATTTATCACATAAATTTAAAAAATATCATTTTAAAATTTCCATGCTTTAAAAATTTATCATATAAAAAAATTTAAGGCATCCAAAATAATTTTAAACTCTTAAAGATTTAAAATTATTAAATATATTTTAAAACGTCATTTTAAAATTTTCATGTTCAAAAATATCAAAATAAAATTTTTGAACATCTAAAACATTTATAAAATTTTATCTCATAACTTTAAAAATATTTGAAAAGCATTTAAAAGCATTAACAAGTTTAATAAATCGCAGTACCTAGATCGACTACGCAAACCTAGGCTCTGATACCACTGTAGGGGAATTCGCGGTCCCTTAGGGCACAAAAATTCTAGTCCCGTCCTAAGTCGGACGGAACATAGACACAAAAATCATTTTGCAGCGGAAGAAAAACTATGTTAACTAATTAACATGCAGTTAAAACTATTTTTAACTTAGCCCTAAGGTCCAAGACCCTATGCCAAGATCTATGCCGACTTGGGATGGGTCTGACCATCCCAAGAAGGATCTAGCCTACTGCGATTAAACTAAACTAATGCTAATAAAATACTTTAATTACATACCCGGAATCTCAGCCCTGGAGCAGGCGAGATGTTCCGCGCCGTCTTCCGAGCTGCTCCCGTCCCACGCCGAGCCGCTCCTTGAACCGCTCCCCGAACCGCTCCTCGAACCGCTCCGCATCCCGAGGCGATCAATCCCCGTGCCGCCGAGCCAACCACGCGCCGAAGAAAGTTTCACGCGAGTGAAACCTCCGCCAAGATTTCAGATCCAGAATCCGAACTCCTTTGTGGCTTTGCTAGAGCCCGCAGGAGTAAGACAGAAATTTAGGGAGATAGAGAAATATTTATTTAAGCTTAGATCCGAGCGTGCTCCAACATTTACGAGAGCCGCTCAGATCTAGAGCTTGGGACGAGTTTTGAGAAAGGGGGGAGACCCCTATTTATATAGGCGGCGGACTCTCCCCTTTTCTCAAAATCCGATGTGGGACTAAACAATGAGTTAATTTAAAATCAAGTTAGTTTGCACTTCACAAAGTGCAAACTTCCGTGAATTTTAACTCACTCACCGTTGAGCTTCAGGATTGATACAACCTATCAATACGACAAGCGTTCAACGGTGAACGCATAGGAAAAAACCGTTCGTCAATCGGAGTTCGTTTGACCACTCAATTGATCGTCCAAAGATCAACCCAAGAGTGTATTTTCGCACAAAACAGCCAAGGTGGCTGCGCGCAGCCCTAGGGCTCAGAAAACCCGAAGTGGGGCCCATCATGTGGGCCCCACAGCACACGCGCGCGCTTAACAGCGCAGCGCGTGCACAGCTGCCGCCCGCGGAAGCGGGCGGCTTTTTCTTTGAAGCGGGGGCGGGCCCGCATCAAATGCGGGCCCGCTGGGTTGTCTCGCCCACGTCAGCGGGTGGGCCCGCTGACGCTGGCGTCAGCCCGCGTCAGCAGGCTGACGCACGCGTCAGCGGGCCCCCTTCCCTTGGGCCTGGGCTTTATTTTGACACCCTCTCTAAATGGGGTTTATCTCTCTTGGGCTTTCTATTTAACACTTTAAATAGACTTTTGGGGCTCGTTTGAACTCCGTTTTTGACGCGGTTCGAACCTGCGTCAAGAGCAAGATGAACCCGTCTAACCAGTGACCTTTTCCTTGCGTTTATAATATTAAATATTGTATTAAACAATTTAATACACATTTAATCGCTTTTGCATCAAATGCAAAATAGTCCCTGTCTAAGCTTAAATTATCACATTGCATCAAATGCAATCATTTCATCCCTTGCATCAAAAATGCAAAATATTCTCCCTAACTAATTTCTACCTATTACTAGACGAAGCGTTGCACTCTGTGTGAGACCCTACAGGCTGACCCTTACAACAGGTTGGGCTCGAAGCCCTATACGGCAGTGACCACGAGCAGTGGTTGCCGTCCCTGCTTCAGGAATCATCATTATGTGGTTAACTCATTGACATGAGTATTGTCGGGACCACCTGACTGTTTCCGTGATGAATTCCGCAGTTATAGTCTCTTCGTCTTAAATATGTCGTGTAGATCAAGTCTGGGGTACGGTCAAACTGTCAACCCCAATAACTTGACTCCGGTTAGTTTCTATCGATCTTTAGTCAACTAATGTTGGACTTCTTCCAACATACTCTGCGCAGAGTTTTTACTAAAGACCGTACTAACTCTACGACACTAACTCCCATTGACCGGGAGAGACGAATCCTCTCTTGGTCATTACTCGCCTCGTACGTTTCAAGTGACACCCAATCAAAAGACCTTTCGACAGGCATTGCCTCGAAGCTAGGTCAGTTGATATAAGTGGCACCGTTCACGCACAGGTTTGTCAAAATGACCTCAAGTCAAAAGACCAACTATCCTATCATCACTCAGAGTTATCACTGACAGATTGGTCAATATAACCATATGATAACTCTAGTGGATCGTTCAGTGAACTCATTCTAATGAGCACCTGTGTCTCGTCTTCGATTTCGCCAAGTCAAGCGATCATGAGATCATCGCCACCGTTAAACGGTGAAGACTAAGAAACAATGGTCTATCCGATGTTTCGATATCCTTGTCTCGAAACATCTACGACCATGAACCATTTTAGACTTATGCTACAGACGGTCAAACGTTTCTCCATGATCGAGATACTCATCTCGATACCCGTTTGACCTTGCATAAAGTCTCAGGACTTTACCTAAGTTGATATCTAATGTTGACTACATTACAATATGACTTAGATAAATTATTACCAAACAGCTTACTGTTATTTCGAACAAGATGTTTGTGCTATTCACACAGGAATAAATGGCCTCGAGGGCACCATATTCCTACAGAAACCCACCCCAAGTCACCAATAACCATGTTGTCCCAGCTACCTGAAAAATAAGGAGGAGCACATCAATGTGTGTCCCAGTAGGAACCAACTTGGATTTGGAATACCGTTTTTAGGTTATTAAATCACAAGGCCAATAAGAGAAATAGAGCATGTAACTAAATGATATAGTGAAAATTAAATAAATAAAAAAAGGAGTCATACCTGTGGTCCCATGTCGAGTCACTGCAAGAAGAGGGTTAGCACGATAATAATAATAATAACAAAATGTTCAAGCAAACATTATCTAATAAAACAGTGCAAGTGCCTGAGGCTTCACACAGAGTCACAAAGAAATAGGCAAGGGAGAGGGAAGCACTGTCAGCAGAAGGGGTAACACACAAATTCTTAGATTATCATTTTTTTCTCAAATTAATTGGAACTTGGGTAAACTGTGTGATATCAGGACCTAGACTTCACCCTAAATGTGAGGTGAATATAGCACACGACGCAGTGGACACGGGCACTGTACGTCGGGCCTCTCAGCTCCCCCGTCCCTGGCAGGAGTGAGGCTCTACCACAATAACACAACCTCCGTATATTCCCTCCACTCCCGACAAGGCGAGTGGGCGTAGATATCACATATCACATAACATTTCCCCCAACTTCACAGTCCAGGCCTCATATCCACAACTTACTCAAATCCCACCTAAACCCGGGCTTTGCTAACTCACCCTCCTTAGAGAGGATTGAGATTTATTCAATTTTAATTGTTAACATCATAAGTGGCATGTTAGGGGTCTTGATGGCATGGGTATGCACATATCACTTCAACTGTCCATCATCAACATAGGGTCATGCACTCACGTGACATACCCACTATCACATCACATCATCCAATCACAATTTCAATATATCCATGCCATTCGAGCCCCTAACTTTACCAATTAACAATGTGGCTCAAGGCCATCAATATCGCATACATGTTTCTCAGATTACTCGTTATTGCCTTCATTGAGACATTTCATCGAACACATGATACGCATCATATTCCACATATCAATCACACTAGCAATTCATTGTAAAAATATATCATGAATGCATCTACCATGTAACAACATAAATCACACACTATAGTGAATGAAATAGCAATAGAGCATGATGTATAACAACACTTATGTATTTCAGCGTGCTGGAATTGCAAAAACATTCGTAAAGATCAACCATTTCCATCCATTTAATTTGGGAATTTGACAATACTATATAAATGAAAGTTGAATATATTGCAGTTGTGGATCTACAGATAAAATTTCATGCAAAAATATGAACTATACAAATTATGGTGAATTATTCAGTGAAGTGTATCAATTCTGTTTTTCAGGCAGATTTCAGGGCATGTGTTCAAACCCAATTCTGAGCATATTAGAGGCAGAAATACCACATATAAGCACTGTTATGAACTTTTATAAAAACTTGTTAGCTTTCCAACAAGACCAAAATCATAAAATTTCATTGAGTGTGCAGGTCTCTAGGCCATGTTTTCTGAAATGTGTCAAAACTGGAATTCAAACAGACATGCTGTAAAGATGGATTTATTTCTCCTAATTTCTGAATTGAAACTATATCAAAATTTATATGATTTTGGGGTAGAACTTCATGATCTACATGCTTATAATTTTTTAGAGACATGATTCGAGCTACAGTAATCGTAATACAGGAAACATCAGACATCAAAGTTTCTGAAATTTAAAAGAGATAGATTTGCTAAGTAGTTTAAGGGGAAAATGGTGAAATTGAACATGATACATAGATTTTTGATTATCCCTATCACATATTAAGTAAAACATGCTAAAATAACAAAATATCACCAATAAATTTGAAGGAGTTCCAAATCCAAGAAGTTCCTACCTCAAGACTTGAATTTTTCTCTCTTTCTTCTCTTCTTTCTTCTCCATCTTCTTCTATCTTGAAGCAAGCTTGTAACACTTCCAATCTGACATAAGAATTAAGGTTTTTATTTGAGGAAGAAGGGGAAAAGGGGAGGGGAGGTGGCCGGCCATATATGGAAGGAAAAAGGGAGAAAGAAAATGAAAAAGGAAAGGGGAAGAAAAGTGAAGAAAAGGAGAGAAAGTTCTCTCTAAATATCTAGCACTAGAAGCTCCTTAGGATAAGAATGCATGTGTTGAAATGACCTTAATACCCTTCCAAAATTACCCCTCAAGTTTCAATTATTTACAAGTTTTCCATTACTTTATGCACCGACCACCTTAAGTATGGACCCCTCAAGATTGACGATTGGATTCCTCTAGAATTGGTTTGCAAGAGATTGGACCAAGTCTAGGGTTTTCAATCGTGATTCTATACCAATACCCGTTTGCAAGAGATTGGACGGGTAGGAGCCGTCCCAACCTAGGTCGTAGCTCGAGTTTGCACGAGAGTGGGCTCGAGGTACGATCGGGCGATGATGTCGTTCTTCATGCTAGCGGTATAGGGTAGGGTTTGCAAGAGATTGGACCCTATCCTATGCTTGCTATAGACCGACAATAGCGCGAGAGCGTGAGCCTGGTTCACTTTCAGTTGAGACTAGCCCACCTGAATTTCAAGTCTATCAATGATGAAACTAATGAACCACAACGATGAGATATGGTCCGTAGCGGGGATTCCCTATCCCCTAGACACCTTATTATATTGATATTTTATTTCGACATTTGTATCTATGTGACGGTCATCATAAATCACATTTTAAACCATCTCGATAGCTAGGTGACCGAAACTTGACGCTGTCATACGTCCTCCCTATGTTCGATACCCGCTCGCCACTACACCGTGTGCTTGCGGTAAAACTACAAGTCAGCCTCCCGGGCCTGTGCTCCGGAGACGCGACCAAGTTTTTGGCGCCGTTGCCGAGGAGGCGACAGTGTTTTGTTTTCTTTGATTAGCTGTTTATTTTGTTTTCTTATATCTTATTTTCATTTTGCCCCTCTGTCATACTAATATCCTCTTTGAAACTCTATTTTTCTTTGCATGTGCACGAGGTCTACGGCAAACCCGGAAGATATATTATTTGACCCGGAGATCGACCGTACGGAGAGGAGAATTAGGGCGGAAAGGAGACTTGAAACGAATGGACATCCTATGGCCCAACCAGAAACACTGGAACAATTGGCTGCTCGTATGGCGCGGATCATATCCATTAGAGATAGGCTTCGGCCTAAAACTTCTTCGGCCACTTCATCCATCGACATGCCAGGGTTAGCAGCGGACAAGTTTTTTGAGTTGAAATCAGGATTGGTAGTAATGATACAACAAGATCCGTTCCATGGGAACTCTCATGAGAACCCACACTACCACATCCAGCTTTTCTTGTCAAAATGTGCAACCTTCCAAATGTCGGGCGTTTCAGTTGATGCAATCCGGCTGTATCTCTTTCCTTTTACCCTCAAGGACAAGGCATTGTACTGGTTGAGAACGCAGGCGGAAGGAGTGTTCACTACATGGGACGAGCTGGCCAGTGCCTTCATAGATAAATTCTACCAGCCGTCCAAAACAGTGAAGATACGGAGTGCTCTCATGTCCTTCAGGCAAGGACCGCAGGAGACTTTATATGAGGCTTGGGAGCTCTTCAAGGATTTACAACATCAATGCCCTCATCATGGTATAGAGGATTGGGAGCTCGTCCACAGTTTTTACAACGGACTCCTGCCGGGCACCAAACAGATTATAGATGCATCGGTGAATATTCTTTCAAAGACCCCAGATGAAGCCACGACATTATTGGAGGAGATGGCTTCTAATAACCAGCAATGGGGGAACGAGCGAGGTCATTCTTCGAATTCCTTGAAGCCCACTAGCATATTCGAGGCCAAGGCGGTAGCTGAGCTCTCTAACAAATTTGACTCTCTCCACAAGGTGGTGGAGAGACTGGAGAAGTATATTACAGAGCCACATGGAGCTCCCACCACTTCAGCACCGATAAGCAGTATGAGTGATTGGAAAGAAAAATCCCAAGTCATGTATGTGGGAGGAGAACATGGAGAAGGGACCTTGGAACAAGTGCAATATGTGGCGGGGAATTCCGGATATTGGGCCAACTCAGCTGCAAGAAACCATCCAGGATTTTCATATGCAAATAGCGATGGTGCCTTAAATCCCCCGCCACAACAACTTCCTCAGGCTCGGCCACCACCACCACAACCTCACTATCCACCGAGGGGGCTACAGCAGCAAAACTACCCGTCGAGGCAACAAGCGGGTCCGTATAGGCCGCCCGGTTACAACCAAGGGTGGAGAGCTCCCAACCAACCTCAAGCTCAACCATGATCAGATCATGAAGCTAGGGTGGAGGAGTTCATGGCAGAGCAAAGAAAGATCAATGCTAGGTTGACGACGGGACAAGATTCGCTAAACACCGTCGTCGCACAACTGGGAGAGCAACTTGCGTTACTAAATAAGAACACCCAACAGCTACCGGCTCAACCCGAACCCAATCCACGAGGAAACACCGACCACATCAATGCGGTAGTGGCGGTTACTGTAGGAAGATATATGCCCATAAGGCAATTTATCTTGATTATACGTCTTGTTCATACCGTATATGGTACGTATTATTCTAAGGATAAAATCATTTGTATTAATATACTTAGATAATATCCATAGACTTATAGTTAGGTCCTTACATATCTGGATGAGATCTCGATTATGAGTAAGTAAGTGACCTAATAGAAACGTAGGTCTTAAACGGTTCGTGATCATAGATGTGTCGAGAACTGGATATCGACACATCGGATAGATCACTGTGTCTTCGTCTTACCTTCGGGTAATGATGATCTCATAGTCATTCGACTTAGCGAAGTCGGAGACGAGACACAGGTGCTCATTGTAGAATGAGTTCACTGAACGACCAAGTTAGAGTTATTAAATGGTTAACTTTAAATGATCTGTCTTTAATAACTCTAGGGTGATGATAGGTTAGTTGATCCTTAAGACCTGAAATCATCTGTACAAACCTGTGAGCGGACGGTATAGCTTAGACCCATGATCTAGCTTCGAGGATCAGTCCTGCTGAAAGATCTTAGGTTGGGCTGCACCTGAAACTCCCAAGGTGAGTAAGTGACTAAGATGGGATTCGTCACTTCCATTAAAGGGAAGTTAGTGTTATAGGCTCAGTACGGTCTTTATGTTAATCCTCGGCCGGGGTACGTTGCAAGAAGTACAACGTGTATACAATAAAGACCGCGGTATACTGACCAATGTTGTCTAATAGGGTTGACAGTAAACCATACCCTAGGCCAACAATAACACAGTCTTGACGAAGGGATTTTAGCTAACGGAATTCATCACTGACACAGCCAATGCAAACCCTATGATACTTTTGTCAAAGGGTCGATCACGTTATGATGACTCTGAAACAGGGACGACAGCTACTGCTGGTAGTGACCGTCGTCTAGGGGTTTCGAGCCCCAACCTGTAGTAAGGTCAGGCTGTATGGTCTCACACCGAGGAGTGTTCGTGTCTTAGTAATAGGAATATAGAATAGAGAGAAAATGTCATTTGATGATATTCACAAGTTAAGTTATGAAAGTTAGTCGCATTAGCAATAGGGACACAACGTTGCATTAGATGCTAACTTTAAACTAAACGTGTTGTAAATTAGTTACGACGAATTTAGTAGGAACAAACTTGTTGGAAAGGGTTACCTGGATGACGGGATCGTCCCGGTCTAAACACAGGTTCAAACCGCGTCCAAATCGGAGCTCAAACGAGCCCAGAAACGCATAAAGAGTTCAAGGGGAAGTGGGTTAGACCCACTGGGCCAAAAGGCCCATGTGCAAAGGCAGACGGGCAACGCCCGCTGGCTAGAACGGGCACACGCCCGCTGCACAACGGGCGCGGCCCGCTGCAGCAGCGGGCGTGGCCCGCTGTGTGCAGCGGGCGGGCGCCCGCTGCATCAGCGGGCGTGGCCCGCTGCACAGCGGGCCAGCGCCCGCTGATGCAGCGGGCCCGTGCCCGCTGCAGCAGCGGGCGGGCGGCCCGCCCTTGCCCCCTTGGGCGGGCGCGCCCGCTAAGTCTAGCAGGCGCGCCCGCAACTTAAGTCAAATTAGGGTTTTTGAAAACCCTAATGACGGCTACGAATTTTGTGAAAATTGCTAAACTTTGAGCAATTGTTTGAGGGGTCAAACGAAGTCGAAATTCGTCACCGTTAGTTCCTACGCATTCACCATTCCAAGCTTTTCTGATTGATAGCTTGTTTGGTGTCTGAAGTTTAGTATGCGAGGAGAATTAATTAGTTAAAGTTTGACTTTGTGAAAGGCTAACTTTAAAGTTGAAATTAAGCCAAATGGCTTAATTGAATTTTTCTCTTCATGTGGATTGTCCCACATTGCCCGCAACGAGAAGTTGAGTGCTCACTCCCTATATAAATAGGGGTGCACTCTCCTCGTTGAAAAACACACCAGTCAACGATCGAGTAGCTCCAGATTTTTAAAGCAGGCTCGATCGGCGACTAAATCTCTCTCTCTAATTTTCCTATTCTCCGGAGTAGTCCTAGCACAACTACGAAGGGGGTTTGGATCTGATCCGGACGTCTAAGACGCGGGTTCTTTTCAAGTGAAACTTTCTACCGCGTGTGATCGGCTCGGAGGCGAAAGCGGCTCGGGCGGATCGGTGCGAGGGTGCGAGGCGGCTCAGGGAGATCGGGTCAACGCGGCTCGACTACGAGGAGCTTCTCAAGACGGTGCGGAACATCTTGCCTGCTCCAGGGCCAAGATTCCGGGTATGTGTTTAAGCATTTTTCTAGTGTAGTTTTTAATTAGTCGCTTAGTGTAGATCCTTCTTGGGGTGGTCAGACCCACTCCAAGTCGGCATAGATCGGGCTAGGTTCTGGCTTCCCAGAGCCTAGCTAAATAGTTTAGCTAGTGTAGAAATTTTGATTTCTGGTTTTTCCGCTGCGCTTTTGTGCCTCCGTGGTCCGTCCGACTTAGGACGGATACGGATCCGAGCTCTGGGGGTCCGCCAAAACCCCAACATTGGTATCAGAGCCACGGTTATGCTATAGATCTACTATAGCGACTTTTTAATCGTTAAAATGCTTAGCTTTCATGTACAAACTATTTTGCTTAATGTTAAATAGTTTTAAAAAATTGTTTCGTGTTTTTTAAAAAAAATTGTTTATGCAACACGGAAATTTTATTTTGGACTATTTACTTTATGCGATAAATTTTAAATAGGTATCCAACATTTAAATACTGTATAAATTTTTTTATGAGATATAAAAAAAAATTTAAAGAGTATTTAAAGTTTATGTAAACTTTATAGAAAAATTTTATTTTTGAAATTTAAGAATTTTTCTTTAGTTACATAAAAGTTAGAGATCTTTAAAACTTTATTTGAAAGCTTCAAAAAGGTTTCTAAAAGTTTTAAAAGAGTTTTAAATTTTTTTTTAATATATGTTAGCAATAGAAATGTTTTTATTTCATGAGATGAAACATAAATAAATTTCTTATTATTACATAGATGTTTCTAAAATTTTTATGTGATATTTTAATTTTAGAAATAAGATTAAAAATTTTAAGAGCCTAGGTTTAAAATTATTAGATAATTTTGTACGACCTTGTTTTATGCGATAAAAATTTTTGTGAAGACTTTAAAATTTTTAATCTTTAATTTTAAGTGTTAAAATTTAGATTTGCATGTTTGTATTATATAGATAATTTTTTAAACTTGCAAATACATTTTATATGTCACTAAAAATGAAACTTTCTTTTATGCGGATTAAGTTAGTTGCTTCATTTCATGTTGAATAATGTATTCACAAACCTTGTTAGGTTAGCCATTAAAAACATGATAGTGACATGCTATGTTTTGATAAAACAAAACAACATCGAACCTAATACCTGATTAGGGTAGTCCCTATGTTTTGTAAATCATTTCATTAAAACGTTCAATTAAATGATTTTCATAAAAAGACAAAGTTGAATTGTTTTATTAAAATCCTAATTAGATTGGGGTAGCAAGTTGAACGAAGAACCTTATAGTTGATAAGGTCTTAATAAAAGACGTTCAACCAATCTGAAAAAATTTTGAATTTTAGGATCCACTAGTTGATAAGGATTAACTAGTTCTCTAAATTAAAAGCCATTTAGTTGTTTGGAAAACATAAGATTGATGACAACTCCTTCAATGGATCATGATGTCGGTCAATGTGCTTGGCTAAAGTTTTTGGACCAACCTAGCTAGACTGGGTAACAAGTGGTCCTGGCTTAGTCAATTCCCTGGCCGCGTCCGCTGGACCGCAAGGAGTCGATTTATGACTATGTAAGTCCATCGACTATACCTAAGTCAATACGATAATAATCTTGTTCAAGATAAATCGTAGCCCTCCTTGTTTTAGGAGTTGGCAACTGTAAGAAACATGTTCCGGTTGTTGAGCTACACTCAAGCCGTGACATGTCAATCTTATAGAAACCGATTTCTTGATTGACATCTTAACCTGACTGAAACCGTTGTCTCATCCCTCGAGCTTCGGCGTAAGTCTAACCAAGAATGTAGTCTAAGACCTGACCCTAACCGGTGCGTCGTGCAGACACCGAGCAAAGGGGCAAGTCAGGCTAGACACGAAAACAAGGGTCCGACTAGGCTAGCCATTGTGATCCGGTTGAGCACACTCATGATCACAAATGACTAGGGGTAAAATCGATAGGGAATCATAGATAATATGATTGACGACAAGTTCGTCTACCGACTGCAGAGTCGGACAACTTGTTGAGATACACTCAAGGTTGTCAGACTCAGGGTAGTTGGATCCCTCTCTCACAAATATTATTTTATAATAAATTGTTTATTATTATGGCTTTAAATAAATTTAGTGGGAGAATATAGTTTTATTAAAACCATTAAAACTATACAACGAACATATACTAACTAAAGTATCTATAAAATGCAGAATGGACTCAGGTCTAAAATACATGGTAGAAAAGAACGTGCTGGATGGAACTAACTACAAAGACTGGCTTGGGAACATTAAGTTGGTCCTTTCCCTAGCTGGGATTGGATACATATTGTTCGAGGACGCTCCGGATAAGCCCGATGAGGATTCGATCCACGAAGAGAAAGAAGCCTTCAAGTTGTACCAGAGGGATGCAGAGAATGCAAGATGCCTTACTCTAGCTTCGATGACCAACGAACTGCAAAGGAAGCATGAACATATGGATGTTCAGAGCATACTCCTTAATGCACAAGAGTTGTATGGCAAGCGATCCAGAGCTGCCAAGTTCGAAGCTACTAGCAACCTCTGGGGCACGAAGATGACGACAGGACCCGTACAAGATCATGTTATCAAGATGATCGGGTACGTAGAGGACGCCGCCCAGTTAGGATTTGTCATGGACAATGAGATGTCCACAGACATTATCCTAAAGTCTTTAACTCCCGAGTTCAAGCCCTTTATAACTGGCTTTATAATGAACAGCCTTGAGACGGATCTTCCTGGTCTCCTCAATATGCTCCGGCAATTTGAGGAGATTGAGAAGAAGCCGACTGCACTGGTTGTTGGCTCTGCTACTTCCGACCAGCCGAAAGGCAAAGGAAAGAAGAGGCAGGTCCCACAACCTGCGAAGGCTAAGAATGGGAAGAAGAAGAACAAAGGGGCCCCATCGAAATCTGAGTGCTTCCATTGCCACAAGATTGGCCACTGGAAGAGGAACTGCAAGATCTATCTTGCAGAGAAGAAGAAGGGGCATACTGATGCCTCTACCTCAGGTACAAATTAAAATTCAATTAAATGCAATTATTTCCATTCATATAGTGTGACACACTTATAGACATCTGTGTACTGTATACAGGTGGCTGATAAGAACTGGAGATTGGAGAAGCACGAAGATCGATCGGCAATCAAAGCAACAGTTGCTGCTGGGACCGCTCAAAGACTTCTGGAGACAATGATCGTGATGGAGATGATATTTTTCATATTTGAATAAAATGTATCATCTTTAAGGATCGAAAACAATGAATGAGTGCTTTGCACTCAAGGTTTATTTTTGATAAACAAATTAAGGTTCTTTTAATGAACCCGTTGTTTTGGAATGGATGTCTCGTTTGTTGCAATTGAAATTGAATTGGCTTAAATTCTGTGGATGTGGCTTTTCTGTGATGGTTGCGTAAATTTTCGAATAATGGTGTATAGCTTCGATAATATTGATTTTGGAGCTGACTAAATGTTAGAAGTCAATCAGTAGTTAAATGTATGTTCCAGGAGGCGTATAAATTGTGTGCGATCACAATAATTCGCATATCAAGATTAATTCTTGATTATCTGCATTTAGTTATTAAAAGAGTTAATACTAAATGTGGTTAAAGGAATAAGTACAGTGTAGTACGTTTTGATTGAACGAGTCAATGTCAAGATTCCTTAAAACGATCTTGACTTGACTCATTCGTCAAACCGAATCTGACACTTGTACATTCCATCTGAGACACTTACCAAAAGGTTACATTTTGCATACAAATCTAAATATGATTTAGATATTATGTTGAAGAAATTTGACCAGATAATTCTTAAAGTCAGTGGGAGCGAGCTCATATACTTAGTTCCGTTTTTCGGACTAAGTAAAAAGGATTTTTCACTTTAATGAATCTTCTATATAAATCATTAAGTCAAAATTGTTTTGATTTAATAGTATATATATAGAGACTTAGGGTGTCAAATATGTACTTGACATATTGACACAATAAAGTGGAGTAAGCTAGAACTGACTTACGGAAATGTTAGACCCCACATCTAAATCGTATAAGCCAACTGTCAGCTATACGAAGTTAGGAAAATTGATCCAGATCATTTTTTCCAAAGGATCAACCCTGTGTGATCAAGAGATGTGATTTCAATCCATTAAAATTCGTTGTAGATACTTATTAGTAGAACCATTCTTAGGTTTGCCATATCAAATGTCAAAGTGACTGATATGCTATAACGGTATGAGATGCCGAGATAAATAGCCTAAGTGCAAGTGGGAGATGTAGGAAGATATATGCCCATAAGGCAATTTATCTTGATTATACGTCTTGTTCATACCGTATATGGTACGTATTATTCTAAGGATAAAATCATTTGTATTAATATACTTAGATAATATCCATAGACTTATAGTTAGGTCCTTACATATCTGGATGAGATCTCGATTATGAGTAAGTAAGTGACCGAATAGAAACGTAGGTCTTAAACGGTTCGTGATCATAGATGTGTCGAGAACTGGATATCGACACATCGGATAGATCACTGTGTCTTCGTCTTACCTTCGGGTAATGATTGTTGGGAATTGGCGGTCCCTTAGGGCACAAAAATTCTAGTCCCGTCCTAAGTCGGACGGAACATAGACACAAAAATGATTTTGCAGCGGAAGAAAAACAATGTTAACTAATTAACATGCAGTTAAAACTATTTTTAACTTAGCCCTAAGGTCCAAGACCCTATGCCAAGATCTATGCCGACTTGGGATGGATCTGACCATCCCAAGAAGGATCTAGCCTACTGCGATTAAACTAAACTATTGCTAATAAACTACTTTAATCACATACCCGGAATCTCAGCCCTGGAGCAGGCGAGATGTTCCGCGCCGTTTTCCGAGCTGCTCCCGTCCCATGCCGAGCCGCTCCTTGAACCGCTCCCCGAACCGCTCCTCGAACCGCTCCGCATCCCGAGGCGATCAATCCCCGTGTCGCCGAGCCAACCACGCGCCGAAGAAAGTTTCACGCGAGTGAAACCTCCGCCAAGATTTCAGATCCAGAATCCGAACTCCTTTGTGGCTTTGCTAGAGCCCGCAGGAGTAAGGCAGAAATTTAGGGAGATAGAGAAATATTTATTTTAAGCTTAGATCCGAGCGTGCTCCAACATTTACGAGAGCCGCTCAGATCTAGAGCTTGGGACGAGTTTTGAGAAAGGGGGGAGACCCCTATTTATATAGGCGGCGGACTCTCCCCTTTTCTCAAAATCCGATGTGGGACTAAAAATAGAGTTAATTTAAAATCAAGTTAGTTTGCACTTCACAAAGTGCAAACTTCCGTGAATTTTAACTCACTCACCGTTGAGCTTCAGGATTGATACAACCTATCAATACGACAAGCGTTCAACGGTGAACGCATAGGAAAAAACCGTTCGTCAATCGGAGTTCGTTTGACCCTCCAATTGAGTGTCCAAAGATCAGCCCTAGGCTAGATTTTCGACTAAAATCAGCCGTCATTTGATTCAGCATACTTAGGGTTCAAAACCCTAGAGGTGGGGCCCATGGGTGGGCCCCACGCATGCCAAAAATGCCCGAGTCGCACCTGGGCAGACCCCAGGTCACGCCTGGGCTCGCCCAGCCGCCTGGGCGAGCCCAGGTCCGCGCCTGGGCTCGCCTAGGCGGCCTGGACGAGCCCAGGCCCGCGCCTGGGCTCTGCCCAGGCGCTGGGCAGAGCCCAGGCGGGCCTGGGCTTAGCCCAGGCTTGTGCCTGGCTAGCCCAGGCCGAGCCTGGGCTTAGCCCAGGCAGCGCCTGGGCTAGCCCAGGCAGCCTGTTCTGCCTGGGTCTGGCCTGGTCTGATATTTTGGGCTGTTTTGGCTTTTTCTTGATCATCCGGCGTCCGATTTGGACGCCGTTCGAACCTGGGTCTAGACCGGGACATTCCCGTCTTACCAGTGAACTTTTCCTTGCGTTTATTTTATTAAATATTGTATTAAACAATTTAATACGCATTTAATCGCTTTTGCATCAAATGTAAAATAGTCCCTATCTAAGCTTAAATTATCATATTGCATCAAATGCAATTATCTCTTCTTTTGCATCAAATACAAATATTCTCCCTAACTATTTTCTACCTATTACTAGACGAAGCGTTGCACTCTGTGTGAGACCCTACAGCCTGACCCTTACAACAGGTTGGGCTCGAAGCCCTATACGGCAGTGACCACGAGCAGTGGTTGCCGTCCCTGCTTCAGGAATCATCATTATGTGGTTAACTCATTGACATGAGTATTGTCGGGACCACCTGACTGTTTCCGTGATGAATTCCGCAGTTATAGTCTCTTCGTCTTAAATATGTCGTTCGGATCAAGTCTGGGGTACGGTCAAATTGTCAACCCCAATAACTTAACTCCGGTTAGTTTCTATCGATCTTTAGTCAACTAATGTTGGACTTCTTCCAACATACTCTGCGCAGAGTTTTTACTAAAGACCGAACTAACTCTACGACACTAACTCCCATTGACCGGGAGAGACGAATCCTCTCTTGGTCATTACTCGCCTCGTGCGTTTCAAGTGACACCCAATCAAAAGACCTTTCGACAGGCCTTGCCTCGAAGCTAGGTCAGTTGATCTAAGTGGCACCGTTCACGCACAGGTCTGTCAAAATGACCTCAAGTCAAAAGACCAACTATCCTATCATCACTCAGAGTTATCACTGACAGATTGGTCAATATAACCATATGATAACTCTAGTGGATCGTTCAGTGAACTCATTCTAATGAGCACCTGTGTCTCGTCTTCGACTTCGCCAAGTCAAGCGATCATGAGATCATCGCCACCGCTAAACGGTGAAGACTAAGACACAATGGTCTGTCCGATGTTTCGATATCCTTGTCTCGGAACATCTACGACCACGAACCATTTCAGACTTATGCTACAGACGGTCAAACGTTTCTCTATGATCGAGATACTCATCTCGATACCCGTTTGACCTTGCATAAAGTCTCAGGACTTTACCTAAGTTGATATCTAATGTTAACTACATTACAATATAACTTAGATAAATTATTACCAAACAGCTTACTGTTATTTCGAACAAGATGTTTGTGCTATTCACACAGGAATAAATGGCCTCGAGGGCATAATATTCCTACATCTCCCACTTGCACTCAGGCTCATTTATCTCGATATCTAATATCGTTTTTACACATAAGTTTTCCCGACTTCATGTGGTAGAGCCTTCGTGAGTGGATCTGCTAAAACCGTCTACACTATAGACTTAAGGGGGTTTCTATGTTCTTGTTAGACCAACCTTTTGAATCTCATTCAAATAATTTATTTGGTCTATCGGAATCTATAATATTTTATTTCCCTGGATCTTATCCAGTTCATCGTACCTTACGATAATCATTTAAATTTGTTAATGGTCATTTTAAATGGCTCATATCTATTCTTGATAAAGTATCAAACCTTTTGATTACTTAGTCAAAATGTATGTTCCATCTCTTTGATACCTTGCATGTAATTTATACACTCCCACTGACCTTGAAACTTCTTTGGCTAATTCATATAAGTTGGTTCGTCTAAATCATATTTAGAAAAACGAACTTATAAGTGAATGCGCAAATTTTCATGGTCAACTTAAGCGTTTTACATCGGCTTTGGTCCGAGTAGATCTGTACACATCTGTTAGCGAAACCGGTTTCATCATAATCCGTTTTAAAGAAATTAGGATGAAAACCGTTCCCGTCCAACATTATTGTACTTCACTATTTTCTTTTCTGCACCAATCTTTCAACTTAAAGATTTACTTGCAGAAAGTGAGGAAACATTTTCCTTGGGCACGTAAACTAAATTCTTAAATTTATTTACGCACACGGACCTGCATCAAGTTTTAAATCGGAGTTACTACTCCGAATTTCATCCTAGAAGTTGACTATGTCATCATCAGTTATGATGTCTAACTCGACAATTCGTCTTACGAAATTCGAGTAAATAATACAACTTCCTTACGATTGATTTATTGAATATATTATTGATAATGTTCTCATATAACTTTATCAAAACCTAGGCATTACTATCTGGGACTTAACCCAGAGGGAGGAGTTAACTCAGAGTCACTTATTTATGGATCGCACCAAGTCTAACTAAGTGTGATTCATACCTTTTAACACTCTGATGTGTTAACAGACTTGACCTGAGAGAAAATCACATTATCTTTTGATTACACAAGATTTTATGTAGCTAAGTATTTGGCCATTCGATCTAATCGAATCAGTTTAAATACTTTAATCATTTCGTTCTTTATTTTATCAGACTTGTGTTTCATCAAGAACACGTGTCTTAATAAAATATACGAATAACTTATTTTGGTTAATCTAGACTCGGGTACATCAGTATGTACTAGACTGAGTTCGACAACTCATTCTTCCACTGTCTCACAGATGGGTTTCGGCCATTGTATCTGAGAGGCTAAGACTCACAAGTGTCCGTAGACTTCATAATACGAGAGGTCAGACCCCTCTTTATGTGACTTGTGAAGCTTAATCTCTAGATACGGCCTAGTCTAATTTTACCATATAAGTTTGCTACTATCTTGTGTATTTATATATTAACATTTAATATATATTTAGTTATTTACAAATTACTTAACACAAAACATTACTTCAGAAGCAATGTGACGACATTCGTCAAAATGTGTTAAACGTCTTTTGTATAACAATTTATTCTGAAATCGTGACATCAAAGTATGTCACATTTTCATTTCCTCCTACTTATGCCTTTACTAATGATAAATTAAACTAACTTTCTCAATTGACTTTCCGAAGTGCCTTCTTCCCTTTTCTAAATCACATTTAGATATTAACATAAATAAATAGATATGCAAGTAACTTATGTATCCAAACGCTTGAGCTTTGCAATCTTGAGTGTAGCTCAAGAAGTTGCTTGTCTCAAGATCCGGTTGGGATACATAGTCTTGCATCGCCCATGTACTCGTATTCGACTCAAACGGTTTGATCGAATTTTCAAACTTTGCGGATCAAAATTGTTTGTCCATACAACCTTGAGGGTAGCTCGACAAGTTGTAGGGAGAAACATACTTTGAATGTCCTATATGTTCAAGTTGCCTCATATAGAGACGAGTGACATGTAGCTTTAATTTATTTGTTGGACCCAGAACTTAATGAAATCTTATTTCTTAAGTCTGTTCTTTAGAAGGTCATTTCATGTCAACGAGAATATAGTTTTAATTCTATCAATTAGAATTTAACTTGATATTCAATTAATCAACTTATTGACCAATTAACTTATTAAAATATTAAATTTTAATTCCTACGGTAAACATAGTCGCGCCCTAGTTTTAGCATATGTTCAATATTAAATATAGGTAGATTGGCTTTTATCTATCTATTTCCTCCCACTATTTTTACGAACGTTTTAAAGCTTAATAACGAACGATTTAATCGAATTAAAATTAATGGGTAAGAGTTCCAATCACCTTGAGTCTAAACAACCTTGAGTGTAGCTCAACAAGTTGATTGACTCTGCGATCAGAAGATGACTCTTCATCGATCATATCGGATATGACTCTCTTAATCGGTTTTTGCCCCTAGCCATTCGTGATCATGAGTGTGCTCATCCAAATCACCATGTCTAGTCTAGTCGGACCCTTGTTTTCGTGTCTAGCCTGACTTGCCCCTCAGCTCGGTGTATGCACGACACGTTGGTTAGGGTCAGGTCTTAGACTACATCAAGTCAGACTACATCGTTGACTTAACTTACGCCGGCGCTCGGGGTACGAGATGACGGTTAGGGTTAGTCAAGATTTCATCTTATGTATTTAAGGAGTTGGTTTCTACAGGGTTGCCATGTCACAGCTTGAGTGTATCTCAACAACTATAACACGGGCCCTATAGTTGCCAACCCTTAAAACAAGGAGGGCTACAGCTAATCTTGAAAAAGATCATTAACGTATTTGACTTAGATATAGTCCAGGGTGTCATACAATCATGATTCGTGACATTGCGGTCCAGCGGAACTCAGCCAGGGAATTGACTAAGCCAGTATCACTACCCCTTGGACTAGCAAGGGTTGACCCAGAACTCTTAGCCAAGCACATTGACTGGATCATGGTCCATTGAATGAAGCTTGTCATTTTTGTATGTATGCCATAGACTAAACAGCTTTTATTAACAACTAATTAATCCTATCAACTAGTTGAATCCTTAAATTCAAAATTTTAGGATGTGTTTAATAACTTTTATTAAGACCTTATCAACTATAAGGTTCACGTGCTACCCTAATCATTATCAGGATTTTAATAAATTTTATTAACAACGCTAGAAGCGAAGTCCTTTAATGAAAATTAATTATAACAATTAGAATTTGAAAATTCATTTAAAGGACTACCCTAATCAGGAATTAGGTCTTAATATTGTTGTTAATGATTTATTAAAACATAGCATGTCATTAAAATTCAAGTAATAAATTTTAATCATTTTTAATGGCTAACCTAAATGGTTGTCTTGTGTTATCAAATAAGGGACAAGAGTAACAAGCCATTAAAATAAAGCTACACTGATTTATCGCATAAAGATAGTGCACAACTATTTAACATTTAAATATACTAAGTTTATCGCATAAACAATTTTTAGCATGCATACATAAATTTAACATTTAAATTTAAAATATGATTTTAAA
Source organism: Scilla litardierei (assembly GCA_030789695.1). Classification (NCBI taxonomy): domain Eukaryota; kingdom Viridiplantae; phylum Streptophyta; class Magnoliopsida; order Asparagales; family Asparagaceae; genus Scilla; species Scilla litardierei. The sequence goes on along the minus strand of CM061131.1, from coordinate 24,757,900 downwards.
ATTATTTTATTTTTATCTCATAAAAAAAACTTAATATTAAAATCACTAATTTGCATGCTACGTTAAAAATTTATCGCATAAAAATTTTTAACTTTTAAAACAGTTTTAAAATATCTCATAAATTAAAACATCATTTTAAAAACTTTCATGCTTAAAAAAATTTATCAAATAAATTTGAACATATAAAACATTTTTAAAATTTATCTCATAACTTTAAAAACATTTTAAAAAGTATTTAAAAGCATTCTTAAGATTAAAATTAATCGCAGGCTAGATCAACTACGCAAACCTAGGCTATGATACCACTGTTGACTTGGCGGTCCCTTAGGGCACAAAAATTCTAGTCCCGTCCTAAGTCGGACGGAACATAGACACAAAAATGATTTTGCAGCGGAAGAAAAACAATGTTAACTAATTAACATGCAGTTAAAACTATTTTTAACTTAGCCCTAAGGTCTAAGACCCTATGCCAAGATCTATGCCGACTTGGGATGGATCTGACCATCCCAAGAAGGATCTAGCCTACTGCGATTAAACTAAACTATTGCTAATAAACTACTTTAATCACATACCCGGAATCTCAGCCCTGGAGCAGGCGAGATGTTCCGCGCCGTCTTCCGAGCTGCTCCCGTCCCACGCCGAGCCGCTCCTTGAACCGCTCCCCGAACCGCTCCTCGAACCGCTCCGCATCCCGAGGCGATCAATCCCCGTGCCGCCGAGCCAACCACGCGCCGAAGAAAGTTTCACGCGAGTGAAACCTCCGCCAAGATTTCAGATCCAGAATCCGAACTCCTTTGTGGCTTTGCTAGAGCCCGCAGGAGTAAGGCAGAAATTTAGGGAGATAGAGAAATATTTATTTTAAGCTTAGATCCGAGCGTGCTCCAACATTTACGAGAGCCGCTCAGATCTAGAGCTTGGGACGAGTTTTGAGAAAGGGGGGAGACCCCTATTTATATAGGCGGCGGACTCTCCCCTTTTCTCAAAATCCGATGTGGGACTAAAAATAGAGTTAATTTAAAATCAAGTTAGTTTGCACTTCACAAAGTGCAAACTTCCGTGAATTTTAACTCACTCACCGTTGAGCTTCAGGATTGATACAACCTATCAATACGACAAGCGTTCAACGGTGAACGCATAGGAAAAAACCGTTCGTCAATCGGAGTTCGTTTGACCCTCCAATTGAGTGTCCAAAGATCAGCCCTAGGCTAGATTTTCGACTAAAATCAACCGTCATTTGATTCAGCATACTTAGGTCTCAAAACCCTAGAGGTGGGGCCCATGGGTGAGCCCCACGCATGCCAAAAATGCCCGAGTCGCGCCTGGGCAGACCCCAGGTCGCGCCTGGGCTCGCCCAGCCGCCTGGGCGAGCCCAGGCCCGCGCCTGGGCTCTGCCCAGGCGCTGGGCAGAGCCCAGGCGGGCCTGGGCTTGCCCAGGCCCGCGCCTGGGCTAGCCCAGGGCGGGCCTGGGCTCTGCCCAGGCTTGTGCCTGGCTAGCCCAGGCCGATCCTGGGCTTAGCCCAGGCAGCGCCTGGGCTAGCCCAGGCAGCCTGTTCTGCCTGGGTCTAGGCTGGTCTGATATTTTGGGCTGTTTTGGCTTTTTCTTGATCATCCGGCGTCCGATTTGGACGCCGTTCGAACCTGGGTCTAGACCGGGACATTCCCGTCTTACCCGTGAACTTTTCCTTGCGTTTATTTTATTAAATATTGTATTAAACAATTTAATACGCATTTAATCGCTTTTGCATCAAATGCAAAATAATCCCTATCTAAGCTTAAATTATCATATTGCATCAAATGCAATTATCTCTTCTTTTGCATCAAATGCAATATTCTCCCTAACTATTTTCTACCTATTACTAGACGAAGCGTTGCACTCTGTGTGAGACCCTACAGCCTGACCCTTACAACAGGTTGGGCTCGAAGCCCTATACGGCAGTGACCACGAGCAGTGGTTGCTGTCCCTGCTTCAGGAATCATCATTATGTGGTTAACTCATTGACATGAGTATTGTCGGGACCACCTGACTGTTTCCGTGATGAATTCCGCAGTTATAGTCTCTTCGTCTTAAATATGTCGTTCGGATCAAGTCTGGGGTACGGTCAAATTGTCAACCCCAATAACTTGACTCCGGTTAGTTTCTATCGATCTTTAGTCAACTAATGTTGGACTTCTTCCAACATACTCTGCGCAGAGTTTTTACTAAAGACCGAACTAACTCTACGACACTAACTCCCATTGACCGGGAGAGACGAATCCTCTCTTGGTCATTACTCGCCTCGTGCGTTTCAAGTGACACCCAATCAAAAGACCTTTCGACAGGCCTTGCCTCGAAGCTAGGTCAGTTGATCTAAGTGGCACCGTTCACGCACAGGTCTGTCAAAATGACCTCAAGTCAAAAGACCAACTATCCTATCATCACTCAGAGTTATCACTGACAGATTGGTCAATATAACCATATGATAACTCTAGTGGATCGTTCAGTGAACTCATTCTAATGAGCACCTGTGTCTCGTCTTCGACTTCGCCAAGTCAAGCGATCATGAGATCATCGCCACCGCTAAACGGTGAAGACTAAGACACAATGGTCTGTCCGATGTTTCGATATCCTTGTCTCGGAACATCTACGACCACGAACCATTTCAGACTTATGCTACAGACGGTCAAACGTTTCTCCATGATCGAGATACTCATCTCGATACCCGTTTGACCTTGCATAAAGTCTCAGGACTTTACCTAAGTTGATATCTAATGTTAACTACATTACAATATAACTTAGATAAATTATTACCAAGCAGCTTACTGTTATTTCGAACAAGATGTTTGTGCTATTCACACAGGAATAAATGGCCTCGAGGGCATAATATTCCTACAATGATGATCTCATAGTCATTCGACTTAGCGAAGTTGGAGATGAGACACAGGTGCTCATTGTAGAATGAGTTCACTGAACGACCAAGTTAGAGTTATTAAATGGTTAACTTTAAATGATCTGTCTTTAATAACTCTAGGGTGATGATAGGTTAGTTGATCCTTAAGACCTGAAGTCATCTGTACAAACCTGTGAGCGGACGGTATAGCTTAGACCCATGATCTAGCTTCGAGGATCAGTCCTGCTGAAAGATCTTAGGTTGGGCTGCACCTGAAACTCCCAAGGTGAGTAAGTGACTAAGATGGGATTCGTCACTTCCATTAAAGGGAAGTTAGTGTTATAGGCTCAGTACGGTCTTTATGTTAATCCTCGGCCGGGGTACGTTGCAAGAAGTACAACGTGTATACAATAAAGACCGCGGTATACTGACCAATGTTGTCTAATAGGGTTGACAGTAAACCATACCCTAGGCCAACAATAACACAGTCTTGACGAAGGGATTTTAGCTAACGGAATTCATCACTGACACAGCCAATGCAAACCCTATGATACTTTTGTCAAAGGGTCGATCACGTTATGATGACTCTGAAACAGGGACGACAGCTACTGCTGGTAGTGACCGTCGTCTAGGGGTTTCGAGCCCCAACCTGTAGTAAGGTCAGGCTGTATGGTCTCACACCGAGGAGTGTTCGTGTCTTAGTAATAGGAATATAGAATAGAGAGAAAATGTCATTTGATGATATTCACAAGTTAAGTTGTGAAAGTTAGTCGCATTAGCAATAGGGACACAACGTTGCATTAGATGCTAACTTTAAACCAAACGTGTTGTAAATTAGTTACGACGAATTTAGTAGGAACAAACTTGTTGGAAAGGGTTACCTGGATGACTGGATCGTCCCGGTCTAAACACAGGTTCAAACCGCGTCCAAATCGGAGCTCAAACGAGCCCAGAAACGCATAAAGAGTTCAAGGGGAAGTGGGTTAGACCCACTGGGCCAAAAGGCCCATATGCAAAGGCAGACGGGCGACGCCCGCTGGCTAGAACGGGCACACGCCCGCTGCACAACGGGTGCGGCCCGCTGCAGCAGCGGGCGTGGCCCGCTGTGTGCAGCGGGCGTGGCCCGCTGCACAGCTGGCCAGCGCCCGCTGATGCAGCGGGCACGGCCCGCTGCATGCAGCGGGCCCGTGCCCGCTGCAAGCGGGCGCGGCCCGCTGCACAGCGGGCCCGTGCCCGCTGCAGCAGCGGGCGGGCGGCCCGCCCTTGCCCCCTTGGGCGGGCGCGCCCGCAACTTAAGTCAAATTAGGGTTTTTGAAAACCCTAATGACGGCTACGAATTTTGTGAAAATTGCTAAACTTTGAGCAATTGTTTGAGGGGTCAAACGAAGTCGAAATTCGTCACCGTCAGTTCCTACGCGTTCACCATTCCAAGCTTTTCTGATTGATAGCTTGTTTGGTGTCTGAAGTTTAGTATGCGAGGAGAATTAATTAGTTAAAGTTTGACTTTGTGAAAGGCTAACTTTAAAGTTGAAATTAAGCCAAATGGCTTAATTGAATTTTTCTCTTCATGTGGATTGTCCCACATTGCCCGCAACGAGAAGTTGAGTGCTCACTCCTTATATAAATAGGGGTGCACTCTCCTCGTTGAAAAACACACCAGTCAACGATCGAGTAGCTCCAGATTTTTAGAGCAGGCTCGATCGGCGACTAAATCTCTCTCTCTAATTTTCCTATTCTCCGGAGTAGTCCTAGCACGACTACGAAGGGGGTTTGGATCTGATCCGGACGTCTAAGACGCGGTTTCTTCTCAAGTGAAACTTTCTACCGCGTCTGATCGGCTCGGAGGCGAAAGCGGCTCGGGCGGATCGGTGCGAGGGTGCGAGGCGGCTCAGGGAGATCGGGTCAACGCGGCTTGACTACGATGAGCTTCTCAAGACGGTGCGGAACATCTTGCCTGCTCCAGGGCCAAGATTCCAGGTATGTGTTTAAGCATTTTTCTAGTGTAGTTTTTAATTAGTCGCTTAGTGTAGATCCTTCTTGGGGTGGTCAGACCCACTCCAAGTCGGCATAGATCGGGCTAGGTTCTGGCTCCCCAGAGCCTAGCTAAATAGTTTAGCTAGTGTAGAAATTTTGATTTCTGGTTTTTCCGCTGCGCTTTTGTGCCTCCGTGGTCCGTCCGACTTAGGACGGATACGTATCCGAGCTCTGGGGGTCCGCCAAAACCCCAACAGTTATAACAAGAGGCGGGAAGGACACCACTCCCGTTATGACCCAAAGCAAGAATGCCGTGGAAGAGATTGTGGAAGATAAAGAGTCGGATATTGAAGAGGATAACAAAAAGGAACCGCGTGGAGGAGAAAATTCTGATGTGGTGAAGCCAAATGAGGAGCGTCGGTACATGCCACCGGTGCCGTTTCCACAACGGCTAGCCAAGGCCAAAATGGAAAAGAGGCTCGCCAAGTTCCTCGAATATTTGAGGGGAGTAAGCCTCAATATTCCATTCCTGGATGCCATAGGTGAGATCCCGTCGTATGCAAATTTTTGAAGGATTTGATATCGGAGAGGAAGAGGAAGGAGAAAGTCATGTTGGCCGAACAAGGGACTTGGTTCACCAAGAAGGAGAAAGCACCCGCGAAATTTAAAGATCCAGGGAGCTTCCGCATCCCTTGCACACTAGGAGGCGTCCCGTTGCAGAAAGCTCTAGTTGACTTGGGCGCCAGTGTAAGCCTCATGCCCCTTAGCATGTTCCGAAAACTAAATACGGGGACAGACTTGAAACCGACCGACATGAGGATACAATTGGCAGATGGCCAGGTAACTAGGCCTGTGGGGATTGCGGAAGACATCCCACTTCAAGTACCGGGAGGGATATGCTTACCCTGTGATTTTGTTATCATGGACGTCAAGGAAGAGGGCGACACATCACTCATACTCGGATGCCCGTTCCTCACGACCGCTGGAGTCATCGTCGACGTGCGTGAAGGAACCTTATCCTTGAATGTCGGGAACATCGAAGTGGAATTCCGCATACCAAGAGCTATGAAGCACATGCCCGACCATGAGGAGTTGGACTATATGGATTTACTCGACGAAGTGATTGAGGAAGCTACCCCCCCCCACTTGATTGGCACCCTCCACGACGACGGCTTCGAATAAGGCCAACCACCTGGTGAAGAAGAGAAGTTTGGGGACCCCCATATAGCTCCGTGGCCAACGACAAAGGCGACGCTGATGTCGCTAAAATACGAGATCTCTGCGCGCTCTCCAAGGCCAAAAATCAAGAGAAAGCTCCGCCGGATAGAAGGTCATTGACACCGGCTAAGAAGAAGGATGGAACAAGTTCCAGCTTAAGGGACCTATCCCCCAACACTACTCATGATGAGGAGTTACCGAGGAGGGCCGATGATCGTCACAACCCGAACCCAAGCGGCCTTCTCGGAAAATTTGACGGGCGTATCTCGTATGCGCCCAACATCGCAAGCTGAACAAAGATCAATAGAGGTCGAGCTCATGACCTTAACCGAGCGCTTGTCGGGAGGCAACCCGTCGGTTTTTGCGTCGTTTTTTGTTTAGTTTTCATTTTTGGTTTAGACTTTTATTAGTGTCCAGAGTCAATTGTCTATGAAAATCATGACAACGGGTCCTAATTTCTATGACAGGAGGAGGAGAAAAGGAGATCTCTAATATGGAGGATGACCGAGGCAAGGAAGAGCGCTCCAGGAACGCGCTTAAGGCATATGATGAGGAAGAAACCGACTGGATGAAGAAATACAGAGACTAAAGCGAAAACGGAGCACCGATGCAGAAAATGCACTCCACTCGACGAGTGGCATAAGCCACTCGGCCGAGCAAAGGCTCCACTCGGCCGAGTGGAGCACCAATCAGGGAAGTTCTGCAGAACCAACTCTCTGTAAATTTCTGTGAATTTTAGCCTTAATTGCCACTCGGCCGAGTACATTTGTCACTCGGCCGAGTGAATCAGATACCCTCCTAGGGCGTGATTTGCTGAGTGGCAGAGCCACTCGGCCGAGTGGAGATTCTCTATTCGGCCGAGTGACTCAAAGTCACTCGGCCGAGTCGTAAGTGCGAGGGGAGATTTTGAAATTTTTTTAGTTACACCACTCGGCCGAGTGACAGTCGTAACTATCTATATATATACTCGGCAGCGGTGGGCGCGATTTTCAAAGCGCTATATTCCCAAACTTCGCCCGAGCCGTGACCTTTCCTCTCCCTTGCCTGCTGCCCAACACCCCCTCACCCGACTCGAACCCGTTGACGGCCGATCCCGACCGCCGACCACCGGCGACGACCCCCCACCGCCCTGTCGACGTCCGGTGACCCTACCCACCGCCGGCCGACCTCCGATCACCCTCATTTTGCCCCAAAACCCTTCTTCTCCCCATTTCTCTTGATCTGTACGCCCTTTGAACCCCAGACTCAAATTAAATTCTATATCTATCTATTATCCCCCATCTCCCCCATATATTTTGAATATTATTCGCTGATTTCATTGTTTGAATTGCAGGCAAGCTTGGGGGAGATTTGAGGAGCTTTCGGACGCGCATTGAGCTTCGCGGAGGCGACGGTTCTTCGCACATACTTGCCGATTGCTCTCGCGGCGTGCTCAGGTACACTCGTTCCATTATTTAGCGCGCCGCATTTTATTTTAGTTGGGTGAGCATGCTCGCGGCACACATGCCGCCGCGTACTAGACCACGCATCCGGGGTGCCGCTGCCAAGCGGAAGAGGACCGATGAGCCTGGTCCCTCTGCCGCTAGGGAATCGTCCCCCTCACCACCACCACCACCCACCCAGCAGCCACACCCAACACACCCACCACCACCTCCGCCACAGGACGGTGCTGATGCAGCACCACCTGCTTAGGCCACTCTGGAGGCCTCTGTTATTTTTGCTGTTTTGCTGCCCACTTTGTTTTTGGGCCTGGTGATTTTTTGCCCCCCCCCCCCTCTCCCATACACACCATTTTGGTCCCTATCTGCTCATATCTTTTTATATCTTTTTGGGAGTGAGGGAGAGTCTTTTTGTTGACACATTATTATCTGCATCACTCTAATCTTTGCATGCATCATTCAGACCCGCATCATATTTTCCTTTTATTTTTCTTTCCTTTTTTTATCATGCATGCATCCTCACCCACCCCACCCACTTCACGTCTCTTGGTGTGCTACACTTCGCACATTGAGGACACTGTGCCCTTTAGCTTGGGGGAGTGAGTTCTCACGTTTTTACTTTTTGCCACCCTTTATTTTTTCTTTTCCCACACTTTTTTTTCACTTTTGAACTTATTTTCACCACTTTTTCATTTTTTAACCATGCATCACATTTTCTTATTTTCTTCGTGTGCTGCATTGTATATTTTCTGTGATGATGATGACGTGGTGTTAGCTTATCCTTATATGCATGCTAATTTTGTCATGTCATAGCTTTTGTTTTTGATATCATATGTTATATCTAGCCGTGCATTTAAAATAGTAACCCACCCTTTTTCTGTATAAAAATGGATGAAATTCTGGTTTTAGCTGATGTCTGATAATTCATATGTATGCTATCGTAGAAAACACACCAAGCTTCACGCATTGACTGCTTATATCTGGAGTACTGCTTTCCTTTCTCTTATCACTTCTTATTGCATGAAGTGTACGCTTCACTTCAGGTTGATTTAATGTTTGCTAGCATTGATATGTCTGAACTAGTTTACTTTTTGAGATTAAACTGAGTAGATTATATTGCTCTGCCGAAGTTGTCGTGCACGTCCTATAGAGTGAACCGAGAGATACATTTATTTCTTTCTCCGCATATCTTGATCGTTATTTCTCTATTTTAAATTCATTGGTGAATCCCCCCATTAGCGAATCTATTATTGGCATTTCCCCCGTTATTAATTTCCATGCTCCAATTCCCCAAACTCCATTTTTATTAACAAGAAAAAGAAAAAGAAAAGAGAAAAGGAGTTTACAAACGATCCCATCTCATACTCTCTCTCTCTCTCTCTCTCTCTCTTTCTTCCCTCTTTTGTTTTTATTTTTCTATTTTTGGAGCTTCAAAAGAAATGGGGAATGTACATATTGATTTGTTTATGCCATCACGCTTATGGATAAGCTTGGGGGAGATGATCCAATGATGTGTGAGAGAGTAACTACCTGACGGTGCATGACAACCTAGGCTAAGTAATATTCTATACTCGGTAAGATCGCTAAAGTTTTACGAAATCCAGAAATCAACGCTTGGCATTCATTTCATGAAAACCACACTTTTCTATTCTTACTACTCCATATTGTGTGATATCTATTATACTCCTTATAGAAAGCGTTCAATTGAAAAGTGTGTGATCTATGATTATGTATACCGCTTTAGATGCTTCAGACGATATTAATCCTAGAATTATTCCATTTTTATATTATTTTGATATTTCTTGGGTTTTCTATCTCAAATGCACCATTATACTATGATATCGAGATAAAAGTCTTTGACATGTGTTTTATATTCGATGTGTGCTATATGAGTAAGCAAAACCCACGTCCTGAGAAAAATGATCTAGCACTTCCTTCTTCGCTTTCTATTCTATTTTCCGTTTTCCTTTTTCTTCTTCGTTTCCATTATTTTTATCCACCGGGTTCGCTTTTTACTCATCTTCCTCGAGGACAAGTAAGAGGTAAGCTTGGGGGATTTTGATCACTCCATAGTTTACACCCTTTTTCTGCATGTTTGCATGCCACTTTGATCGCTCATATCGCGTTTTTCACTATTATTCGACAATATTGCGATGCTTTTCACGATTTCTTGTTTTTGTCGTGTCTCAGGAGATCTGGAGCGATTTGGAGTGATTTTGAGATGCACCCACTCCGGAGTGTCACCCGCGACTCCTTTGAGGGTTATTCTGCGATGGAAGACGAGTGGAAGAAGAAAGAACGTCCTAGGAGCGACGAAGAGGCAAAAAGACGAAGATTGGGCATTTTCAGCATGCCACTCGGTCGAATGAAGAGCTCACTCGGCCGAGCAAAGTAGCCCGCTCGGCTGGCCAGAAAGGACACACAAACAGCTTGAATATCAGCGTGCACTCGGTCGAGTGTCGACAGCCCACTCGGCCGAGTATAGAGACACCACTCGCCCGAGTGGCATACGAACGACGGCATCCAAAAGTCCAGACTTACTGTAATCCGTCAGACAAGTCAGAGCTCCGACTCGGCCGAGTACCAAAAGCCCCTCGGCCGAGTGAGGAAAGTCACTCGGCTGAGTGACTCCCGAGAACAGACCCCCCAGAACTCCCAACTCTCTGGAATCCGTCAGGGTCTGTCACTCGGCCGAGTGACATTGGTCACTCGGCCGAGTGAGCCGCGCTGCCTGTAGCGTAAACTGCGATTTTCAAGCTGCGCAGGGGCATTTTTGTCACGAATTTTTGAGCGATTTTCAGGGGTATTTAAACACAGTTTTTGCCCTAGGTTAGGGGGCTTTTCCATAGTTTTTTGCAGCCTTTTTTATTACACTTTTAGGAGATTTAGAGAGGATTAGATTTAGGTCTTTTTGTGGAGATTGAAGAGGGCAGCTTTGTTGGATGCTATTGGATTCATTGGTTTGTCTTTCCTCAATCAAAAACTCCATTTTCATTAATTATTTCTCTGTTGCAATGGATTTGATTGGTGTTTCTATTGATTTTGTTAAGTATTGCATGATGGATTGTGAGTAGTGTAGCCGTCTTATGGCGTAGGGATGAACCCTACGGACCCAATTTTTGAAATGTGTTGAATTGGTGAAATAGTTGCTGGAATTGATTAGGGTTAGGTTGGGAATGATGAATTACGGATAGCTAGGGATTCATGTCAATATGGGTTTGCAAGAGATTGGGTCCCGATTGATGAGAAGCCCTAGAAATCCGATTTAGATTGACGATTGGATTCCTCTAGAATTGGTTTGCAAGATATTGGACCAAGTCTAGGGTTTTCAATCGTGATTCTATACCAATACTCGTTTGCAAGAGATTGGACGGGTAGGAGCCGTCCCAACCTAGGTCGTAGCTCGAGTTTGCACGATAGTGGGCTCGAGGTACGATCAGACGATGATGTCGTTCTTTATGCTAGCGGCATAGGGTATGGTTTGCAAGAGATTGGACCCTATCCTAGGCTTGCTATAGACCGACAATAGCGCGAGAGCGTGAGCCTGGTTCACTTTCAGTTGAGACTAGCCCACCTGAATTTCAAGTCTAGCAATGATGAACCTAATGAACCACAACGATGAGATATGGTCCGTAGCGGGGATTCCCTATCCCCTAGACACCTTATTATATTGATATTTTATTTCGACATTTGCATCTATGTGACGGTCATCATAAATCACATTTTAAACCATCTCGATAGCTAGGTGACCGAAACTTGACGCTGTCATATGTCCTCCCTGTGTTCGATATCCGCTCGCCACTACACCGTGCGCTTGCTGTAAAACTACAAGTCAGCCTCCCGGGCCTGTGCTCCAGAGGCGCGACCAACTACTACAATGATATAAATTAAAAGCATTAAAATATCATACCAGGAACTTTGCTTTCGCAAAAAACAAAGCGTCGTTTTCAGCAACAAATTTTGACTCCCCGAAGCTAGCCGCCTCCGCACCTTCAAACTGGTCCACCCGAAGCGAGCCAACACCACATCTCCGAGCCAATCACCCACCGAAGAAAGTTTTATTTTGAGAGTGATCCACGTTTTAGACTTTGGATCCAATCCAATCCACCTCGTCGTCTTGCTAAGATGCGAATAGAGGAACAGAAGAATTAAGGAGGAGATAAAATTTGTCTCGAATCGTGCGTGCTTAAAACTTTTTGGAGTTACACGATTTAGAGACTTGGTGCAATCTATCCAAGGGGTATCAACCCATATTTATATAGGAGGCCAGACCCCTTGCTCGTCTCACGAGCATTGTGTGATTATTTAATTAAGGGAAAATTAGGATTAGTTTTGCCTTACACTAAGGCTCAACGTCAACTAATTTTTTCGGAAGTGATACAACCTATCAATTCGAAAATCTATTAATGGTGAATGCATAGAAACAAACATCGACGAATTTCGACTTCATTTGACACCACAAACCATTTCTCAAAGTTGAGCAAAAAGTTATAAATTTGACTAAAATTGCAGCCGTCACAACCCCTTAGGGTTTCTGGACTGTGGGCATCGCAGATGGGGCCCACCAGCTTATTGGGCATGCCCAATCTGAAACTGGTGCCCGCCCGCGCTGGGTGGGCGGGCTCGAACCCCCACCAGCCAGGCGGGCTAAACCAGTTCGCATCAGTGGGCGAGTCTGGGCTCAGCCCGACCCGACCAGCTGGGCGGGCTTGCCCTGACTGGATGGGCTGGGCCTTTTGAGCCATCTTTTGAGCTGTTGGGCTCCAATATAACCGATTTTGAAACCGTTGGAAAGCTGGGTTCGAATGGGACTATCCCAAGAACCCATGTAACCTATTTCTATGATTTTAGTATGCAAAATATTCTTGCGAATATTTTACAATATATTTTCAACCATTTTGCATCATATGCAATAATCCCTTATAGCATTCTGTTAATGCTAAAATCGCAAACCTTTTGCGGCATTTTTAAATCCCATTTAATATAGACTTATCGTCGCAAATTATTTGTGACTTCAATTATTCTCGTGCACGCGAGTGCACTTCTCCTGATACATTCCTATTACTAAGACGCAAATCCCACTCGGTATGAGACCCTACAGCCTGACCCTACTATAGGTTGGGGCTCGAAACTCCTAGACGACAGTGACCACGAGCAACAGGTGTCGCCCATGTTTCGGCATCATAATTACGTGATTTACACAAGGACAATAGTGTCGTCGGGATTACTCTGACTGTGTCAGTGATGAATATCGTAGTTATAGTCCATTCATCACAACTATGTCACTGTTCAGCCTAGATTATGGTAAATTGTCAACCCTACTAGCTAGCACTGGTCAGTTGGTCGGTCCTGAGTATACACCCAAAGAACGGTTGTAGTTTTACCGCAAGCGCACGGTGTAGCGGCGAGCGGGATATCGAACACATGGAGGACGAATGACCGTGCTTGCTCCTAATCAACCTGGCTACTTAAGAGAGAAATTTGCCTTTGGCGATCCTGTCACAATCGTCAGACAAAACGTGCAGAAATATCAAATCAAATAAAGAACGTCTAGGGAATGGGGAATCCCCGCTACTCACCGTATTTCATAAATGTGGTTCGTCGGTATCAAAATTGCTTGAATAAGAATTTGGATGAACTAGTTGCAACTGAATGTAGAACCTAGCTCACGCTCTCGCGCTGTTGCCGGTCTATAGCTATCCTAGGTTTGGATCCAATCTCTTGCAAACCCTAGCCTAGGAAAGCTAGCATTAGGATCAACATCATCGTCCAATCGCGCACCGAGTCCAATCTCTTGCAAACTCGGTCCACGATCTAGATTGTGATAGTTCCTACCCGTCCAATCTCTTGCAAACAAGTATCGGCATGGAATTGCAACCGGAAATCCCAGTATCGGTCCAATCTCTTGCAAACCGATATTTCGAAAATCCGATTCCAACCCAATTCGGATTTCTAGGGCTTCCTATCAAATTGGGATCCAATCTCTTGCAAATCCCAATCGATATGAATACCTAGCCATCCGTAGTAAATTGATCACAATCTAATCCCTAATTATTAATTCTAGCACAATTTCTACCAATTCATCACAAATATGAAATTGGGCTTGTAGGGTTCATCCCCACGCCCCAAGACGTGGAGACTACTCACAATTCATAGCAAGATCACAAAAATAATCAATGAAATAAGCAATAGAAATCATCACAATATTGAGATAAGCAATAAAAATAGAATTTTTAAGGAAAAGAGATGCAAACCAATGGAGTCCTTCAATTGCTCCAACAAAAATCACAAATTTTGTCTCTCCTCCAATCACAAGAATAAAGCTAAAAACTAATCTAAAAAGCTGCAAAAAATCTAAGAGAGAGGCTCTCTAAACTAGGGTAAAAACAGGGCTTAAATAGCCCTCAAAATCGTCCAAAAATCGTGACCAAAATACCCCTGCACATCCTGTTTTCCGCAGATTTCGCTACAGGCAGCGCATCGCACTCGGCCGAGTGACAAAAGTCGCTCGGCCGAGTGAAAACCCTGTCATTTTCCAGTAAGTCGGGGGCTTCAGGGGTCTTCAGTTCGGGGGCGGCTCGGTCGAGTGAGTTGTCGTCACTCGGCCGATGGCTTCAAGGCACTCGGGCGGACGTAATAATCCACTCGGCCGAGTGGGTCTTCTGAAGCTCAGGCAGCCGAAAAACAGTAACTTCGATGTTTTGGAAGGGCTTCGTCTGGGCGCCACTCGGGCGGACGCGATATAGTCACTCGGCCGATGTGGTCTTTGGTGCTCGGCCGAGTGCACATAGAACTCGTATCTGTTCAGGTCGGCCGAGCAGTGTCTCGCTGGTCGGCCGAGTAGCTCCTCCACTCGGCCGAGTGGGACACAAAAAATGCCCAATCTGATTGTTTTGGCCTCCTCGTCGCTCCTGTGACGTCCATTCTTCTTCCGCTCCTCTCCAACAGCAAAATACCCCTCGGGGAGGTCGTCGGTGACCGTCTAAAGTGAGCACATCTCAAGATCACTCCAAATCGCGCCAAATCACCTGAAATGCGACAAAAACAACAAATCGTGAAAAGCATCGCAATATCGTCGATATATCGTGAAAAACATGATTTGGGCGATCTAAATGGCATGCAAACATGCGGAAAAAAGGTGTAAAATAAGGAGTGATCAAAATCCCACAAGCTTGCCTCTTACTTGTCCTCGAGGAAGATAAGTAAAAGGCGAAACCGGTGGATTCGGAAAACGGCGAAAAGAAACGAAAAATGAAAAACGAAGAAGAATGAAAACGAAATAGAATAAAGTAAGAAAGAAAGAAGCGAAGAGGTAGTATGCTAGATCATTTCCTCAGGACGTGGGTTTCACTTATTCATATAGCATGCTCTGAACGAAAGATACACGTCAAAGAATTTTATTTTGATATCATAGTACAATAGTGCAAATAGAAATAGAAAACCCGCGAACAACGATATAATCATGAAAAACGGAATAATTTTAGAATTAGCATCGTCTGAAACATTTAAAGCGGTATACAAATCACAGATCACACACTTTTCAATTGAACGCTTTCTATCAGGAGTATAAAAGTATCACACTATAGAATAGAGAGAATAGAAAAGTATGGATTTCATGAGATGAACACTAGGCTTAGATTCCTGGATTTCGTAAAGCTAAAAACAATCTCATTGAGTATAGAATATTACTTAGCCTAGGTCGTCGTGCAATGTCAAGTAGTCTCTCTCTCACACATCAATGGATCCCCTCCCCCAAGCTTATCTATAAGCGTGGTGGCATAAAAAATATTTACATCCCCACTTTTATATACATATAGCTCCAAAAGTGATAAAAAGAAAGAAGGAAGGAAGAAAGTGAGATGGGATCTTTTATTGAGGATTTTTCCTCTTTTTTTTCTCTCTTTTTTTTCTTTTTCTTTTTTTTGATATAGCATATATACAATGATCCCAACTCAAAGAGAGATAGTGATATACAAGAATGTTTTTCTCTCTTTTATTATTATTATTTTTTTCTTTTTTTATAGAAAAAGAGACTTGGAGCTAGGAATTAATAGCTGGGGAAATGCCATAAAATAGAATCACTAAGGGGAGATTCACCAATGATTTTAAAAGTAGAGAAATGATGTTCAAGATATGTGGAGAAAGAAATAAATATAACTCTCGGTTCACTCTATAAGACATGCACGACAACTTCAGCAGGGTAATCTAATCTACTCAGTTTCGATCACAAAAAAGCTAACTAATCCAGATTTATCATAGCTAACATCATCCAATCATCCTGAAGTGAAGTGTACAATTCATGCATATAGAAGTGATATAGGAAAAGAAATCAGTACTCCAGATATAGGCATTCAATGCGTGAATCTTGGTGTGTTTTCTGTGATAGCATACATATGAATATTCAGACTCAGCTAATAATAAAATTTCATCCATTTTCATGTGGAAAAAGGTGTGGGTTACTATTCTAAATGCAAAGCAAGTCATATCATATGATATCAGAAATAAAACCTAAGACATGACAAATATAGCATGCATATAGAATAAGCTAGATCCAACGTCGTCATCATCACAGAAAAGTCATCTCTAGCATGAGATGAAAAAGAAATAAAGATAAAGGGAAAAATAGAACTATTTACAATGCAGCACACAGAAAGTAAAAAAAACGTGATGCATGGTGAAATGAAAGAAAAATAATGAAAAATGAGTGCAAAAGTGAAAAACGGTGTGAAAAACTAAAAATAAAGGTGGTAAATCAAAAAGAACGTGCGAACTCACTCCCCCAAGCTAAATCGCACAGTGTCCTCAATGTGCAAAGTGTGGCACACTGAGAGACAAGAAATGTGAGGGGCAAGTGAGGATGCATGCATGGACAAGTGAAAAATAATAAAGAAAAATAAAGAAATGAAAATATGATGCGGACATGATGCATGCACAGAGAGGAGTGATACAGATATATAAGTGGTACCAAAAACTCTCCCTCTCTCCCAAAAAAGATATATATATATATATATATATGATCAAAAATAGAATCCCAAAATAAGTGAGGGGAGGGGGGGACAAGAGTGCAACAGGACCCAGCAGAAACGGCCAGCACAACTGGAAGAATAGATCAAGGCATCAAAAGTGCCTAAGAAGGCGGTGCTGCGCCGTCTCCGTCCTGAGGCGGAGGTCGTGAGGGTGGTGCTGGCTGGACAGGTTGCTGAGCGGGGGTGGGTGTGGGAGTGGCAGCAGGCTGAGTGGGTGTGGAAGTGTGTGTGGGAACCTGCTGGGTGGGTGGGGGTATGCGCGGGAGACGCTCCAGAACCTGGGTGAGACAGTAGTGGATCTGCGGTAGCAGCTCGAAGCGGCCAGCCATCGCAGTGACGGTGGCGGACAGGGTCCGGAGGTCGCCTCTAAGACCACTCACCGCCCCCTCTAGAGCACGAATGCTCTGGAGTACTGTGTCAGGGGGAGGTGGTGCAGAGGGACTCACCTGGCGAGGCTGGGCAGGTCTGGGCTGGCGTACGCGAGTGGAGTATGTAACGGGCTCAGCAAGGAAGGGTACAAAAGGTGCTGCGCCTGGAAATGTGGGCCGGGCCTCAGTGTGAGGCCGGGGCGGGCGGTGAGAAGTGGAGGCGGCAGCAGCGAAAGAAGAGTACAAAAGTGGCTGCGAGGCGGTGAGAGAGGTCAGTGGCACAGAAGTGTGGACAGACGCCACGACGCTCTCAGAAAATACGGCAGGGGTGGAGACAGAGGTAACTACCGCTGGGGTGGAAGTGTGTGGTCCAAAAGGCGCAACCCCAGCGGAGATCATGCTAGCCATGGTCTCCACGACCGCGGCGAACGAGGGCTCTCCACTCTCAACAAAGGTCTGCGGGCGCTCGGGGAGTGCAGAGCAAAGAGGCTCGACGGACAGAGGGCCGGTGGTGGTGGTGGGAGTGGTGGCAACAGCCTCGGAAGTGGTGGAGGTGGGCTCAGCTAAGGTGCTCCCGACACCGACAGAGGTGTCAGGAGCGACGGAAACGTCAGGTATGGGCTGAGGGGCCACAGGGTCAACGGGCTCGGCAGCAGGCTCGGCAGGGTGTGCAACAGGGTCTACAGGGGCAGCGGGGGCCTGCTCGGCCTCCTCGGCCTCGAGCACGTACGCAGCGGGGATGAGGACATCCATCGCAGGGAGCCAGTCAACGTGGGCTGGTGTAATCTGGGTCCGAGCTGGGCTCGGGAGAATCATGTAGTCGGCACCGAAAGGGCCGTGCAACCAGACCCAGTGACGCTCACCATGCGGACGAAGCATCTTCATCCGGGCCATAACATCTATCGACAAGGAAGTGGGGCCCGGGACACGTCGCAAGTCGTCAGAGAAGTCCTCGCCGGTCATAAGAGCAAGCAAGGTAATCAGGCCGCCGCAGCATATCGGTGAGCGAGCGCCCACCGATACAATGATGCGGTCTAAGTACCATGCCGCGATATCGATCACGACGGCGGGGACAAGCTCATCTCCATCCCTAGATAGAGCTCTGGGACGTGTCATCGCGTAGAGCATGTAAAGCTCTGGCGTAGACATCGTGCCCGGCTCATATCTGGCCAAAAATGTCGTCGCCATAAGGCGCTGAGCAATGCGAAGGCAGGGGTGGACGATGGCCGAGGCCTTGGCCCTACTAGGGTCAAAGGCAGCGTGGAGACCCGTGATACGTGCCTAGAAGGCACCGACGTCGAAAGAGGGTGGGGGGATATGTGTGGTGCCGTAACCGCGATCGGCTCCGGGGACAGCGGGCCACGAGAAAAACGCTCTCATCATATCGAGAGTGACCTGGCACTCTCGATCCATGAACCGGAATGAGCATCCCTCATCGGTCCGGGTGATCGAACTCAAAACCTCAAGTGTCGGGCGGGTAAAAGTATCCGCCGACACCTGGAAAAAATCTCGCCAGCCCACGTTGTCGTACAACGTGAGCATCCCCTCAAGTACCCCCAGGCGTCCTAGGTCAGCGAGGTGTGCAAACCTGGAGGGTACGATCGAGCGCTGGGAGATACGCTCGAAGACGGCACGGTGTGCGTCGTCTCGAAACGTAATCCCGAGCGGCCCGACCAGTGGAGCCGGTGGTGGTGGCTGTGGAACGGCAGGGAGAGGCTGTGCGGGCTGTGGGTGCACTGCAGGCTGTGCGGGGTGCGCGGGGCCTGCAGGCTGTGCTGGGTGGACGGCGTGTGTGGGGGAAGGAGGAGGAGACTCTTCCGCCTCGTGGGCGGGGCCGGCGTCATCCGACCTCTTCCGCTTAGCGGAAGGTCTCCTCGTCCGCGGCCGTGTCCAGGGCGGCATATCGGCCCCGAGCGCGCGCCGAAAAACATAAAAAGTGCGGCGTGTGCAAAAAGAATGGAAAGAGTGTACCCAAACACGCCGCGAGTGCTAAGCAGTGGAAGCGTGCGAAGTCCGCGCCTCCACGAAGTCCAAAACAGCCCGTAGAAGCTCCCCTGAGCTCCCCTAAGCTCCAAAAAGCAACCTGCGCATGAAAAAGCGATATCAGCGAGTAATAATCAAAATGTATGGAGCAATAGGGGTATAATGTATAGATAAAGAAATTGATTTGGGTTAGGGTGGCGTTTAGCACATGGATCCTCAAGAAATACACGAAAAGAGGAGAAAACGGCGAAAACAGGGGTACCAGAGATGATCGGACGGTCGGCCGCCGGCGGCGACTCGGGCGAGGCGTCGGCAGGTGCTCGGCCGGCGGTGGCGGGCCGAGCGGCGGCGGGGCGGCGCTGGTCGGGCGAGTGAGGGCGAGAGCGAGGGGGGTCGGGCGAGGCAGTTGAAGGGGCGCGGGGGTTTTTTGGGTTTTTGCGTTTCGAAATCCGCGCCCCCCCTCGCCCTTATATAAAAGTTACGACTCGGCCGAGTGACGTGGTCACTCGGCCGAGCGAGGCCAATGAAAATTTCCACCCCGCTATCGCTTCGACCGAGTGGCATTGCCAGCCTCGGCCGAGTGGAGTAAGTCCATTCGGCCGAGTGACTCAAGCTACTCGGCATGACTCGCCCTAGGAGGGTATCCGTTTTACTCGGCCGAGTGAACAAATGTACTCGGCCGAGTAGCAGTTATATCGAAACCAAGAAAATAAACAGAGAGTTGGGTACAGCAGACTTCCCTCGTTCGTGAGCGGCTCGGCCGGACGAACTTGTGTACTCGGCCGAGTGACTAGTATGCTCGGCCGAGTGAGCCTTGTGTTCTGCTGTTTGTCTTCGTTTTGGCTCTAAACTCCGTCTTTCTTCCTCCAATCGATTTCATCCTCCTCCTAAGCATCGAGTGCCTTCTTGGGGTGCTCCTCGTCGTCTCGTTCATCCTCCTCATGATGGATCTACCTATCTCCTCTCCTGTCAAGAAAAATAGGACCCGTTATCACAAAATCTTTGGGCGAACGACTCGAAACACTAAAAATTTCTAAAACGAAAATAAAAAAAAAGCAAAAATAAAGCAAAAACCGTCGGGTTGCCTCCCGACTAGCGCTCGTTTAAGGTCGTGAGCTCGACCCCCTATAATTTTCAATCAATGCGGGATGTTTGGTGCATATGAGATGCACCCATCGAACTTTCCGGGGAGAACGCTTGGATTGGGACGTGGCGGAGTCGTGTTCTCCCGCGGTGGTCTCTCGTCTCTAATTGTGTTGGGGGGAGGCTCCCCCAAGCTAGCATTTGCTCCGGTCAACGGCTTTACCGGTGACGCCGGTTTTCGTGCCGGCGGAGCTTTCTTCGGAGACTTCAATTTCGAGAGCTTGCAGAGCTCTCGAATCCTTGCGACATCAGCGTCGCCTTCATCTTCTTCAGCGGAGAAGTCGGGGGAATCATCTTTATTCTCTTCGTGGCCTAAATCTGGACCTTCTTCAAATTCTTCATCAAAAAGAGCGCCAATCGAGTGAGGGATCGCCTCCTCTATCACCTCATCAAGGAGGTCCATGTAATCAAGCTCCTCGTGGTAGGGCATGTGCTTCATAGCCTTAGGAATGTGGAGCTCCACCTCGATGTTGCCGACGTTTAAAGTAAGGGTCCCTTCGCGTACGTCAACAATTACTCCGGCGGTGGCGAGGAATGGGCGTCCAAGTATCAACGAAGTGTCTCCCTCCTCCTTAACGTCCATGATCACAAAGTCACATGGCAAGCATATTCCACCCGGGACTTGTAGCGGTATGTCTTCGGCGATCCCTACCGGCCTAGTTATTCGCCCATCGGCCAATTGAATGCGCATGTCGGTAGGTTTCAACTTTGTCCCGGTGTTTAGCCTTAAAAACATGGAGAGGGGCATGAGGCTCACACTAGCCCCAAGATCAACCAATGCTTTTTGAAGAGGAACGCCGCCCAAGGTGTAAGGAATCCGAAAACTCCCCGGATCTTTAAATTTTGCCGGCTCCTTCTCTCTCTTAGTGAACCAAGAGCCCTCCTCGGCTAGCATGATCTTCTCCTTCCTTTTCCTCCCCGAAATCAAGTCCTTCAAAAATTTAGCGTACGTGGGGATCTCGACGATGGCGTCTAGGAAGGGGATGTTAAGGCTAACTCCTCTTAGATACTCGAGAAATTTCGCTAGCCTTTTCTCCATTTTCGCTTTCGCTAGTCTTTGGGGGAATGGGACCGGTGGCATGAAGCGCCTTTCCTCAATCAATTTTTCCGCTCTAGATTTCTCCTTGTCTTGCGGCTCCTTCTCCTTATCAACCTCAACTACCGGCTCAACCGGCTCCAAGCTTTCCTCCACGACATCCTCGGTAGGAATCATAGCGGGGGTGGTGTCCTTCCCGCCTCTAGTAGTGACGGCAACTACGACGTTGATGTGGCCGGTGTTGCCCCGTGGGTTTTGCTCCGGTTGCGCCGGCAATCGTTGAGTGTTCCGATTGAGCAACGCTAATTGCTCCGATATTTGAGCCACTACGGTATTGAGAGAGTCTTGCCCCGCTTTCAAAGTAGCATTCACCTTGTTTTGCTCGACCATGAACGCCTCCACTCTGGCTTCGAAATCGGATCGTTGTGGAGCTTGAGGCGGATTTTGATTTTGGTTCCTCCACCCTTGGTTGTATCCGGGAGGCCTATATGGTGGAACTTGTTGCTTTGGTTGAAAGTTTTGTTGAGTAGGCCCCCTCGGTGGATAGTTTTGTTGTTGGGGTGGTGGTGGTCGAGCTTGTTGAGGCGGTGGTTGTGGCGGGTTCAAAGCTCCTTCATTGTTGGCGTAGGAGAATCCCGGATGATTTCTTGCGGCCGGATTGGACCAATACCCTTGGTTCCCCGCAACATATTGTACTTGCTCCAAGGATCCTTCTCCTTGCTCTCCTCCCGAGTACATGACTTGAGATTGGTCTTGCCAATCACACATTTGGTTGGTCGGTGCGGAGGTGGATGGGTTTCCTTGGGGCTCCGTGATAAGCTTCTCCAATCTCTCCACCACCTTGTGGAGAGAGTCGAATTTGCTCGTGAGCTCCGCTACGGCCTTCGCCTCGTAGATGCTAGTTGGCTTCAAGGAGGACGTAGAGTGTCCTCGCTCATCGCCCCATTGTTGATTATTTGAGGCCATCTCCTCAATTAGGGCCGTAGCTTCCTCGGGAGTCTTTGACAAGATTGCACCATTCGCCGCGGCATCAATAATTTGTTTGGTCCCCGGTTGGAGACCATTGTAGAAGCTATGCACTAGCTCCCAATCTTCTATACTGTGGTGCGGGCATTGATGCTGTAGATCCTTAAAACGCTCCCAAGCTTCATAGAGCGTCTCCTGTGGTCCTTTCTTGAAGGACATGAGAGCGCTCCGGATCTTCTCCGTCTTGGATGGCGGGTAGAATTTGTCAATAAATGCACTCGCCAACTCGTCCCAAGTAGTGAAGATACCCTCAGCTTGCGTCCTCAGCCAATAGAGTGCCTTGTCCTTTAGCGTGAAGGGGAAGAGGCGCAGTCTGATGGCATCAATGGAGACCCCCGTCATCTGAAACGTGGCGCACTTCGACAAGAACAGTTGGATGTGGTAGTGGGGGTTCTCATGTGCGTTCCCATGAAATGGGTCTTGTTGCATCAAAACCACCAATCCAGTCTTTAGCTCGAAGTTCTTGTCGGCCGCCAACAGCGGCATGGCGATGGATGAGGTGGTAGAAGAAGTCTTAGGCCTAAGCCTATCGCGAATAGAAATTATTCTCGCCATCCTTGCCGCCAATTCTTCAGGAGTTTCCGGGTTGGTCATGAACCGCCCTTCTGGACCTTGTCTCCTTTCCGCTCTAAGTCTCCGCGCGGTACGCTCGATCTCGGGATCAAATAGTATGGCTTCAGGGTCCGTCGTAGATCTCGTGTTCATGCACAGAGAAAACAGAGTTTCAAAGAAATGATTAGAACCGTGGAAGGGTTAGGTAAGAAATAAAAAAAAAATAAAAATAAAAATAATGATAATAATAAAATAAAAAAAAGGAAATAGCTAGGGTGAGAAAGAATCAAACGCAATCGCCTCCCCGGCAACGGCGCCAAAAACTTGATCGGTCCTGAGTATACACCCAAAGAACGGTTGTAGTTTTACCGCAAGTGCACGGTGTAGCGGCGAGCGGGATATCGAACACAGGGAGGACGAATGACCGTGCTTGCTCCTAATCAACCTGGCTACTTAAGAGAGAAATTTGCCTTTGGCGATCCTGTCACAATCGTCAGACAAAACGTGCAGAAATATCAAATCAAATAAAGAACGTCTAGGGAATGTGGAATCCCCGCTACTCACCGTATTTCATAAATGTGGTTCGTTGGTATCAAAATTGCTTGAATAAGAATTTGGATGAACTAGTTGCAACTGAATGTAGAACCTAGCTCACGCTCTCGCGCTGTTGCCGGTCTATAGCAATCCTAGGTTTGGATCCAATGTCTTGCAAACCCTAGCCTAGGAAAGCTAGCATTAGGATCAACATCATCGTCCAATCGTGCACCGAGTCCAATCTCTTGCAAACTCGGTCCACGATCTAGATTGTGATAGTTCCTACCCGTCCAATCTCTTGCAAACGAGTATTGGCATGGAGTTGCAACCGGAAATCCTAGTATCGGTCCAATCTCTTGCAAACCGATATTTCGAAAATCCGATTCCAACCCAATTCGGATTTCTAGGGCTTCCTATCAAATTGGGATCCAATCTCTTGCAAATCCCAATCGATATGAATACCTAGCCTTCCGTAGTAAATTGATCACAATCTAATCCTTAATTATTAATTCTAGCACAATTTCTACCAATTCATCACAAATATGAAATTGGGTTAGTAGGGTTCATCCCCACGCCCCAAGACGTGGAGACTACTCACAATTCATAGCAAGATCACAAAAATAATCAATGAAATAAGCAATAGAAATCATCACAATATTGAGATAAGCAATAAAAATAGAATTTTTAAGGAAAAGAGATGCAAACCAATGGAGTTCTTCAGTTGCTCCAACAAAAATCACAAATTTGTCTCTTCTCCAATCACAAGAATAAAGCTAAAAACTAATCTAAAAAGCTGCAAAAAATCTAAGAGAGAGGCTCTACAAACTAGGGTAAAAACAGGGCTTAAATAGCCCTCAAAATCGTCCAAAAATCGTGACCAAAATACCCCTGCACAGCCTGTTTTCCGCAATTTTCGCTACAGGCAGCGCATCACACTCGGCCGAGTGACAAAAGTCGCTCGACCGAGTAAAAACCCTGTCATTTTCCAGTAAGTCGGGGGCTTCAGGGGTCTTCAGTTTGGGGGCGGCTCGGCCGAGTGAGTTGTCGTCACTCGGCCGATGGCTTCAAGGCACTCGGGCGGACGTAATAATCCACTCGGCCGAGTGGGTCTTCTGAAGCTCAGGCAGCCGAAAAACAGTAACTTCGATGTTTTGGAAGGGCTTCGTCTGGGTGCCACTCGGGCGGACGCGATATCGTCACTCGGCCGATGTGGTCTTCGGTGCTCGGCCGAGTGCACATAGAAATCGTATCTGTTCAGGTCGGCCGAGCAGTGTCTCGCTGGTCGGCCGAGTGGCTCCTCCACTCGGCCGAGTGGGACACAAAAAATGCCCAATCTGATTGTTTTGGCCTTCTCGTCGCTCCTGTAACGTCCATTCTTCTTCCGCTCCTCTCCAACAGCAAAATACCCCTCAGGGAGGTCGTCGGTGACCGTCTAAAGTGAGCACATCTCAAGATCACTCCAAATCGCGCCAAATCACCTGAAATGCGACAAAAACAACAAATCGTGAAAAGCCTCGCAACATCGTCGATATATCGTGAAAAAACATGATTTGGGCGATCTAAATGGCATGCAAACATGCGGAAAAAAGGTGTAAAATAAGGAGTGATCAAAATCCCCCAAGCTTGCCTCTTACTCGTCCTCGAGGAAGATAAGTAAAAGGCGAAACCGGTGGATTCGGAAAACGGCGAAAAGAAACGAAAAATGAAAAACGAAGAAGAATGAAAACGAAATAGAATAAAGTAAGAAAGAAAGAAGCGAAGAGGTAGGATGCTAGATCATTTCCTCGGGACGTGGGTTTCTCTTACTCATATAGCATGCTCTGAATGAAAAATGCATGTCAAAGAATTTTATTTTGATATCATAGTATAATAGTGCAAGTAGAAATAGAAAACCCGCGAACAACGATATAATCATGAAAAACGGAATAATTTTAGAATTAGCATCGTCTGAAACATTTAAAGCGGTATACAAATCACAGATCACACACTTTTCAATCGAACACTTTCTATCAGGAGTATAAGAGTATCACACTATAGAATAGAGAGAATAGAAAAGTATGGATTTCATGAGATGAACGCTAGGCTTAGATTCCTGGATTTCGTAAAGCGAAAAACAATCTCATTGAGTATAGAATATTACTTAGCCTAGGTCGTCGTGCAATGTCAAGTAGTCACTCTCTCACACATCAATGGATCCCCTCCCCCAAGCTTATCTATAAGCGTGGTGGCATAAAAAATATTTACATCCCCATTTTTATATGCATATAGCTCCGAAAGTGATAAAAAGAAAGAAGGAAGGAAGAAAGTGAGATGGGATCTTTATTTGAGGATTTTCCCCTTTTTTTTTCTCTTTTTCTCTTTTTTTTCTCTTTTTTTTTCTGATATAGCATATATACAATGATCCCAACTCAAAGAGAGATAATGATATACAAGAATGTTTTTCTCTCTTTTATTTTATTTTTTTTATAGAATAAGAGACTTGGAGCTAGGAATTAATAGCGGGGGAAATGCCATAAAATAGAATCACTAAGGGGAGATTCACCAATGATTTTAAAAGTAGAGAAATGATGTTCAAGATATGTGGAGAAAGAAATAAATATAACTCTCGGTTCACTCTATAAGACATGCACGACAACTTCAGCAGGGTAATCTAATCTACTCAGTTTCGATCACAAAAAGGCTAACTAATCCAGATTTATCATAGCTAACATCATCCAATCATCCTGAAGTGAAGTGTACAATTCATGCATATAGAAGTGATATAGGAAAAGAAATCAGTACTCCAGATATAGGCATTCAATGCGTGAATCTTGGTGTGTTTCCTGTGATAGCATACATATGAATATTCAGACTCAGCTAATAAAATTTCATTCATAATATTTTATCTATGCATTTAGAATTCGATGTATCTTCATCTGTTATTTGCTTTAGTGCGGACTTTTATTTATGAATGTTGTCTACATTTTCCCTCAAATAAAATTTTTTTTGGCTAATATAGATGATGTCTGAGTGCCTAGTGGACAGTGCCTCGACGCACACAATCCTTCGCGATCATTGCTATTTTAATAGCTTAAACAAATATGACGGTCCTGTTATCACAATTTCAGAACTGTCCCAAATAATCGAAGGAACTGGTGAAGCAATTATATTGCTCCCAAATAACACAAGACTTCAAATTAATAATGCATTATTCTCTCCTATATCAAACAGAAATCTCGTAAGTTTCAAGGATTTCCGTTTAAACGGATATCACTTAGAGACCAGGGATAAAAATAAGGTTGAATACCTAATTGTAACTCGTCAAAAAGATGACCGGAAGATCATCTGCGAGCGATTCAAGGGACTCCCGTCGGGTCTATACCAAACATACATTCAACCAGTAGAAGCCAATATGATTGAACACCAGACATGCCAATCACTACCAGAATTCCAACTCTGGCACAATAGACTTGGTCACCCTGGAACATCAATGATGCACCGCATCATCACTGAATCCCGTGGACACAAATTGAAGAACCTGAAGATTCTTCAAAAGGGTGAATTTCCATGTCTCCCTTGTTTTAAGGGAAAACTAATAACGAGACCATCCCTCCTGAAAGTGGGATTAGAGTCTCCTGGCTTCCTTGAGAAAATTCATGGTGACATTTGCGGGCCTATTCACCCCGCAAGTGGCCCATTTCGGTACTTCATGGTACTGATTGATGCATCAACCAAATGGTCTTATGTGTGCCTCTTGTCCACCCGCAACCTAGCTTTTCCAAAGCTATTAGCACAAATAATAAGGTTGCATGCTCATTTCCCCGATAACCATATCAAGAAACTATGTCTTGATAATGCGGGAGAATTTACTTCACAAGTCTTCGAAGACTATTGCCGGGCAACGGGTATTGAAGTTGAACATCCGGTAGCACATGTTCACACCTAAAACGGATTAGCTGAGGCTCTTATAAAGAGACTCCAATGGATTCCACGTCCATTGCTTATGCAATCCCAGTTGCCTGTGGATGCTTGGGGGCATGCTATTTTACATGCCGCATCACTTATTAGGATAAGACCCTCTGGAGGTCACACTTTATCCCCGATGCAACTAGCATACGGCGCACCTCTGGATATCTCTCATTTGAGAGTGTTTGGTTGTGCGGTATATGTCCCAATAGCACCACCGCAGAGGACCAAAATGGGTCCTCAGCGTCGTCTAGGTATATATATTGGGTTTGATTCGCCCTCTATTATCAGATACCTTGAACCCCTGACGGGTGACGCATTCAAGGCACGTTTTGCAGACTGTGAATTTAATGAGAAATTTTTTCCAAAACTGGGCACACAGTCTAAGAAGCCAGAAGCTTCTGAGACCATTAGTTGGGACCAGAAGTCTTTGTCCCTATATGATCCGCGTACTAATCTGTGTGAAGATGAGATCCTGAAGATCCTTCACATCCAGAATACAGTACATCTTTTACCGGATAAATTCACGGACAACCAGAAGATTGTCCGTTCACACGTCCCTGCTGCCAATACGCCAGCTAGGATTGACATCCCCATAGATGGATGCAGCCCACCGGCAGCAGAATTGGTTGTACCTCAAATGAAAAGAGGACACCCACCAGGTTCAAAAGATAAAGTTTCTCGAAAGAGGAAGACTCCTGGCGATACTAAGATTATCCCTCCACAGGATGCTGAGCTCAGACCAGCTACTCCTCCCCTCCTGATTTCCCCAGCAGAGGAAACAATAGGAGAAACATCATTAAATTTTGTACGTACTGGAGAAGTACTGGACAGAAATAGCATAGTCGTCGTCGACGATTTTGCGTTCGATATTGCCATTCACGTCACTGAATATGACGATGACGTCGAACCACGATCTCTAGCGGAATGTAAACGCAGAGATGATTGGCCAAAGTGGGACGAGGCAATAAGAGTAGAGCTGGACTCACTCTTGAAACGCAAAGTCTTTGGACCAGTAGTCCAAACACCAGTAGGTGTAAAACCTGTGGGATATAAATGGGTTTTCATAAGAAAAAGAGATGAAAATAATGTGATCGTTCACTATAAGGCACGCCTTGTAGCCCAGGGATTTTCCCAAAGACCAGGGATTGATTACGAAGATACGTATTCCCCGGTCATAGATTCGATCACCTTCCGATTTTTAATCAGCCTAACTTCTCTGGAAAGCCTAGAAATGCAGCTCATGGACGTTGTGACTGCATATCTATATGGCGATATAGATAAAAATATCTATATGAGACTTCCTGATGGGTTTAATCTACCCCCAGAGATGAAAGAGATACCTCGGGACGTATTCTCTGTAAGGCTACATAGATCATTATATGGTCTAAAACAATCGGGCAAGATGTGGTATAACAGACTAATTGATTTTCTTGCACAGCAAGGATTCACGAATAACGAAGTCTGCCCGTGTATCTTTATCAAAAGAACGGGAACAGGATTTGTCATCATAACTGTATATGTAGATGACTTAAATCTCATAGGATCTCCTGCAGAGATCAAAGAGATATCTGAAAGTCTTAAACATACTTTTGAAATGAAAGACCTAGGCAAAACAAAGTATTGTCTTGGCTTACAGATAGAACACCTAAGAGGTGGAATCCTATTACACCAATCTAATTATACAAAGAAACTTCTACGCAAGTTTCATATGGATAAATGTCATCCTTTAGGTACTACTATGGTCGTAAGATCACTAGATGTACATAAGGACCCCTTCCGGCCACTGGAAGAGGGGGAGGAGATACTGGGTCCTGAAGTACCCTACCTCAGTGCCATTGGAGCACTTCTATATCTGGCTAACTGTACGCGTCCCGATATAGCGTTTACAGTTAATCTACTAGCCAGACACAGTACTGCGCCCACAAAGCGCCACTGGAACGGAGTAAAGCATCTTCTGCGATACCTTCAGGGTTCCATTGATCTTGGACTTTACTACCAGAGAGATGCCTCCCCCAAATTGTTTGGTTATGCTGATGCAGGTTATCTCTCTGATCCGCACACGGCAAAATCTCAAACAGGTTTTGTATTTACCTACGGAGGTACTGCTATCTCTTGGAGATCGGTAAAACAAACCACTACTGCTACATCTTCCAACCATGCAGAGCTCATCGCGATCCATGAGGCGAGCAGAGAATGTTTTTGGCTACGCTCCGTCGTCCAACACATCCTCCAATCCACTGGCCTGAAGACCAGTGATCTGGAGCCTACTGCCCTATTCGAAGACAATGCCGCATGCATTGCTCAGCTTCAGAAGGGCTACATCAAAGGCGACAGGACAAAACACAGTTCTCCCAAGTTTTTCTGGACGCACGAGCAGAAGAACGACAAGCAGATTGAAGTTCGACAGATCCAGTCATGCAACAACTTAGCTGATCTTTTTACTAAGGCATTGCCTAAATGTACTTTTGTAAAGCTTGTAAAGAACATTGGTATGCGACAGTTGAAAGACCTGCAAGCCTGAAGCTTGTACGGATCAGGGGGAGTAACATGTGAGTTGCACTCTTTTTCCTTAAGCTGTTGGGTTTTCCCACTGGGTTTTCCACAGCTAAGGTTTTAACGAGGCAAACACACTTACTCTGGATCCAGAAGTATCCACCCCTTGCCTCGGTAGCTGAGACCGAAGTGATGAATGTGTAAGGGGGAGTGTTATGAATGAGGGAGGCCTTTGGCCTCCCCTCCTTCATTACCCATTCATTAGGCCCCCATTACTTAGAGTAATGGGGACCCTTGGTCTCCTAGAGGCTTTTGGCCTCCCCACTATGAGATATATAAATAGAGCACCATGGCTCTTAGCCATGGTGACTTATTCTTAGCAATGAAATTCTCTCTCTCTCTCTCTTGAGTTCATTATCATACAACAATAACTGAATACCAGAATACATGCAGCTACACATGGTTTTAGCTATATCAAATAATGTAGGATGTGTTGTGAACGGTTATTTAACCGTAGTTGGGTGAGATTCTGGGCTATCCTAGAGATAGGCCCATATCATTGTAAGCCCATATTTGTATTCCCCAATTGCCTATAAATAAAGAGCTGGGGGCTCCTCCCCCAGCAGTTGATTCATAACACGTTATTAGCACGACTCTAAAAATTTTCTTTTCCACAAAATTTTCTTTCCGTTCGTTGCGAAGGCGAAGGTGAAGGCGAGACGGGAGATCCACGAGCGCGGTGCAAGGCTTCCTCCATCAAGGGTCGTCATCCGCGTAGGGCTTCGATCAACCATCGCTATATCCGGAGGATGGATATAGAGGTAAAAATACTAAAAACGATATTTTTAATCATACGTATGATTGCCCCTCCTCTAGATCTCGCAAGATCGTCATGGGGATTCATCGTCGCCTTGAAAACGACAGATTTTTCATCCCAAAAACTCAATTTTTAGGGCCAAAACCCTAATTTTGATCTCTCCGGCGGCTAGCCGTCGCCGGAAACCCCCCCTCGCCGGAAACCCCCCCCCCCCCACCTTGGCCGCCTCCCCCTGCAGGGCCCCCCCCCCCCCCCCCCCCCGCCGCCTCCCCCTGCAGGGGGACGGCCCCCGCCGCCCCTCCTGCAGGGGGCGGCGGCCCCGGCGGCCGCGCCCCCCCCTGCAGGGGGCGGCGGCCCCGGCGGCCGCGCCCCCCCTGCAGGGGGCGGCGGCGGCGCCGCCCCCCCCCCCAAAACCCTAAGCTGTGATTCAAAAAAAACTGATAAAGCCTGTGGGCCTGAAGCCCACAGGCCGGCTGTGGGCTTCAACACCACAGGCCAATTATTTCTTCAAAAAAAATAAAAAAAGCCTGTGGGCCTGAAGCCCACAGGCCGGCTGTGGGCTTCAGGCCCACAGGCCGATTTTTCTTTAAAAAAAATCTATGGGCATGAAGCCCATAGGCCGACTGCGGGTTTTCAGACCCGCGGGCTGTTTTATCTGGAAAAAAAATGGGGGAAGCAAAGGCTATTAACAAGCCTTAAAAGGCAACTTGCTAGCCTAAAAATTAATTTAAAAGGGGGATTTAAGGGCAAAATATTCGTGAAAAATCACGATAAATTACGGGACAAATACCGGGCAGGCGAGGACTTTTTGGGGATTCTTGGGGGGGCTTTTGGGATGATGAGGGAAACTTTTTCCTCTGACAAAGAAAATGTTAATTTTGGGCTTTTAATCAATTTAATTGATTAAACCCATTCAATTTACAACCTTTGCATTGTAATGATTTTTTTCTGCAAAAATCATATTTACATGCTTTGCATCTCTGGTATATTCTGTTGGATATTATATGCGTGGTTGTGCATTGTATTTAAAACTTAATAATTAGGAAGATCATGCGACCGCTCTGCCGTTAGTAACCTAAGCTAACGGTGTATGACGTTGCCCAGTGGTCCAATAATTATTAAGTGATTAAATTATTTATCCATCTGTGCGAATATTTAATGCCTGTGATGCCTGTGATGAAAATGTTGATGAGCACAATATTTCCGCATGAATTGCTAAATGTGGTTTTTGGATCGGCCGTTTAGTCCCACAGTTTATTTCCCGCACTTTTCTTTTATTTTTGAGAGAAATTGTAGTGAGGAATTTATGTAAATGTCAAAGAAAGAAGACCAACTTCCATGGAGACGGAGGCCAACGCTTGAAGATGGAGATATCATATGGGACCCACGGGGTTTCCAAAGTTGTATTTTCATTTTATTCAAGCTGCAAATTTGTATAATTTGGACTGTGGACTTTTGGACTCTTTCTTGTGGGACTAGCGGATCCACACGTTTAGCTTTTCGTTAAATATTGCCTCCGCATGAAAATGTTTTCTTTGATTAATTATTAATTCATGCATGTTTGTGCTCTGCTAGATAAATGGCTAATATTGCAAGCGTTAATTTCGAAGTACTAGAAGCATCAGGTAGAAACTATCTAAGCTGGCAGCTAGATGTAAAGTTTCACCTGCGGGCAAAGTCCCTCATCACTGCTGTGACTGAAAAAGAAAATGTTAGCGATATAGAGAAGGCGCAAGCCATCATCTATATTCGCCGCCATGTGGACAAGACCTTAAAGGCTGAATACCTTACGGTCGAAGATCCACTTGAGCTATGGACTGCCCTTGAGGACAGGTATAAACATCAGAAAGATGTTATACTCCCAAGGGCATGATACGAGTGGGAGAACCTGAGACTGCAGGACTTAAAGTCCATTGCTGAGTACAACTCAGCACTTTTTAGCATCACCGCACGCCTGAAGTTGTGTGGTGAAAAAGTCTCAGAAAATCGCATGCTGGAAAAGACGTATACGTCCTTCCATGAAAAAGATGCGATACTCATGCAGCAATACCGTGAACGCAAGTTCACCAAGTATTCCGAGCTGCTGTCATGTTTACTCATGGCCGAGCAAAACAGAGAGCTTCTTCGCTCCACTCACAATATACGCTCCCCGACACTGCCCCCCACCAGAAGCTCACTATTCCTCTTCCTTCAAAAAAGAGAGATAATAAAAGAAAAGAAAGACCACAGAAGGGGGGTCAACAGAAAAATGCCAAGGGCCATGTACAGCAGCAGTGAAATAATGAAAGTAAGCGGAAGTTCACGTGGCACAGAAATGACAAAAATTATGCACCCCCCACCCAAGAGGGAATGGGAAGACCAGTGCCATAATTGTGGCATAAAAAGCCACTGGTCCAGAGTATGCCGAACTCCGTAGCATCTCCAGGATTTGTATAAAGAGAACAAGAAAAATAAAGCTGAAACAAACCTGATGACCTCTGATGCTCCAGTCAAGTTTTCAGCTGACAATTTCGAAAATGATGACTTGCTTGATTAGCCTTTATTTTTATCTTAGCAATTTGTTTTGAGAATAATTTATGAGAGCATTTTAATTATGAAATTTGTTCTGAATGAAAATGTTTAGTAGACAATAAATGAAAATGTTTATCTGAATATTCATGTGCCTAATGATTCATCTTTCAATAGATGAAACTGCTCTTATAAATAATTAGTTGACAATAAACACGTACGATCTCTTTCAATACAAAGCCCAATATCAGGGCTATATTGAAGATCCAGGGACTGCAACACTGTTGCCCCCAAACGACACAAAAATAAAGGATGCACTAATCCCTCCGAATTCCAAAAGAGACTTTCTAAGTTTCAAAGACATCCGGTTCAACGGATTCCACTTGGAAACAGCAAATGTAAATGAAAAAAATTACCGTATGCAACGTCTCAAGAAAAAGGAGTAAAATCCACACTTGAGCGTTTTGAGAGGCTTATAGGCCTCCACCATACGAAGATTCGGAGAAAGGAAGCAGAATTAAACGGAGCACCTGAAGTGCCCGACATCAGCCGAGTTTTTACTCCGGCATGATGGACTTGGCCACCCTGGATTTGTGATGATGCATCGCATCTTATCCTATGGGTATGACTTGAAGAACCAGAAAATTCTTCAAAAGGGAAAAAGTCCCTCGCATCCCTTACTATAAGGGAAAACTAATTGCAAGGCCATCTACACGATAAGTTGAAAAAGAATCTCCACGCTTCCTCAAAAAGAATACAAGGAGATAGATGTGGATAAAATCCACCACCCCTAGTGGGCTATTTCAGTACTTCACTGTACTGATAAATGCATCCTCAGAATATTCGTACGTGTGTCTACTACAGACCCGCAACTTAGCTTTTCCAAAGCTATTGGCACAAAAATAAAAATGTTGCGGGCACATTTCCCAGACAATAAAATGTTGTAAATAAGTCTGGTTAATGTTGGGAAATATACCTCCCAGTCTTCTCAAGAGTACTGCCAATCAACGGGAATTGAAAATGAACATACAAGTACCTCATGTTCATACCCAAAATGGGTCGGCAGAGTCACTGAAAAGTAGACTCCAATGGACTGAACGTCCATTAAATCCCGATTACCTATGGATGCATGGGGACATGCAAACTCTGCATGCTGCATCGTAAATGAAAATAAGACCCTCTGGAGGTTAGAGTCTCCAATGCAATTTGCATATGGAATGCCACCGAACATTTCTCATTTGAGAATCTTCGGTCGCGCAGTCTTAAATCCTCATTGCACCACCAAAGAGGACCAAAACGGTACTCAACGTCGCCTAGGTATCCATACATGGTTTGACTCACCCTCACTTATAAGATACCTAGAACCCCAAACGGGGGACGCATTTAAGGCACATCTTGAAGACTGTGATTTCGATGAGACGAGTTTCCCAAAAATAGGCCCAGATACTAGAAAATCTGGCGCGAAGAAAATTATAACGTGGGATACAAAAAGTTTGACCCACTATGATCCGGTAACAATACAATGTGTAGATGAGATCTCGAAGATCCTCCACATACAGAACACTATATACCAATTACCGGAATCATTTATTGACAACCAGAAGATTGTCAGATCACACATCCCTGCTGCAAAAACTCCAGCTAGGATTGACATCCCCGAGAATGGATGCAATCCACCAGCAGCAGAAGTGGCTGATCCTCAACAGAAAAGAGGCAGACCACCAGGCTCCTAGGACAAGAAACTCCTGGAGACCTTAAGACAATACTACCACAGGACAATGAGCTCCTGTCCACACCATCACCCTTCCCGGAATCCACTGCAGAGGAATTGCCGGGAAAAAGTGAAATTAAGTAAATGTTGTACGTACTGGGGAGGTGTTGGACAGATAGAACATAGATTGTCGACAAATGTATTCACGTATCTTATTGCCATATACATCGCAAAAGCGATGGTGTTTGTAAATTATTGTTCCACACTCCGTTGCTAGAAGGCAAACGTAGAGATTGGCCAAAATGTGGAACGTGGCAATAAAAGATGAGCTGGACTCACTTATGAAACGTGAAATGTTCGGACCTGAAGTCCTGACACCAAAAAGGTGTCAAACCTGTGGATAAAACAAAGTATTGCACACATAAGAAAAATAAATACAAAATCGTATGCTATAAGGTACAACCTATAGCCCAAGGAAAATTTCGCTGAAACTAGGGATCGAACAAATTCAAATGAGCATGTCTCATAAATGATGCATCAGTCTCCCTAAGTTATCAAAAGCGAATACCTTACGATTTGGCGAAGGAAAATTATGGATATGCTGCTATTGGATGTTGTGACGGTATACCTTCGTGGATATCTTGTAAAGAAAATTTCCACATTTCCTTAAATGCCTGAATAGACTTCGGGACGTCTATTCAAAACGAAGAAAAACAATAAGTATAATAAATAAATGTACAACCAATAGAATCATTTGACAAGTCAATGATTCCTACTGAAGGTTGTCTTTGCATCTGCGCAAAGAACAGGATTGGCGATCATAGTTGGAGACAACTAAAATCTCATCGGATCTCCTGAAGAGAAAACCGAACTACATGAACA
The DNA here is from genome assembly GCA_030789695.1 of Scilla litardierei. Lineage (NCBI taxonomy): Eukaryota > Viridiplantae > Streptophyta > Magnoliopsida > Asparagales > Asparagaceae > Scilla > Scilla litardierei. The sequence goes on along the minus strand of CM061131.1, from coordinate 24,722,375 downwards.
AGCCTGACCCTTAAACATGAAATAAAAAGACCTAGGCAAATATAAAGTCATGGCTTATAGAATCCTGTTACAAACGCCCAGAAGTGCGTTGGAGAAAGTTAAAGGACCATTGTCATCCAAAGTACACCTACGGTGGTACACTTACTGGATGAACAAAAAGAACCCTTCCGATCACTGGAAGAGGGGGAGGATATAACTGGTCCTAAAGTCCCTTATCTAAGTGCAATCATGCACTCCTGGCTAACTGCATGTGTCCCGGTATAGCAATTGCAGTAAACTCATTAGCCAGAGATAACTGGCACCTAACAAGGGCCATTAGACCGGAGTCAAGCCTTCTGCGCTTCCTCCAAGGGTCGAAATATTTGGACTTACAAAATGTAGTAGCATCCTCCAATGTTTATGCGAATGCAGGTTACAGGTCCGGTCCCTATACTGAGAAATCACAGAACAGGTACCAACAGTAGGATGACCATCTACTGCAAATATGCAAAGCAACTTATGAAGGCAACATCATCCTATAATTCCGAGATCCTCACCATTCCAGAATCACACCAATGGTGTATTTAAGGGCGCCTGGTGGTACATCACATCCCAGTGACGACTGGGATAGAGGCTGGTTCTGTGGAGCTGACCATATAGTCTGAAGACCACATCAGAGGCGACGAAACTTAGCACACCTCTCCAGAGTTTCTGGATTCAGCAGTTGCTCGATGGTGACAAAATTTGTAATCTGTGTACATTTTTGGAATATTGTAAATAGGAGTGATGAGATAAGCCTAAGAGATCTGAAAGCCTAAGAGCTTTTACAGATCAGGGGGAGTTGAGGGAATTTGTACTCTTTTCCCTTAGCTATGGTTTTTCTCACTGGGTTTTCCATAGCCAAAGGTTTTAACGAGGCAAATCAAATCAACTCTGGATCCCGAAGTATCCACCCATCTGTAACGCTCAGAATCCAGAAGTATTCATGAGCAGAGTCACTTGTACAAATCAGGGGGAGTTAAAGAGCGTTTGCACTCTTTTTCCTTAACTATGGTTTTTCCCCACTGGGTTTTCCATAGCTAGAGGTTTTAACGAGGCAAATCTCACCAACTCAGGATCCTGAAGTATCCACCCCATGTGAGACTCTTATACGCTCAGAATCCTGAAGCATTCACGAGCAGAGTCCACACCTATGGTTGGATAAGGGGGAGTGTTGTGAACGGTTATTTAACCGTAGTTGGGTGAGATTCTGGGCTATCCTAGAGATAGGCCCATATCATTGTAAGCCCATATTTGTATTCCCCAATTGCCTATAAATAAAGAGCTGGGGGCTCCTCCCCAGCAGTTGATTCATAACAGGATGTGATATTTTTTATTGGAAAAAGATGGTACCATGAGGGTGTCTAAAGTTACATCACTTCATTATGAAAAAAAACTGCCAGAAGTGGTAGTATAACCATACAAAATTCTAGGTGGTTGGTCACATCTGATCAATGTTGGACAAACATTCAAACCCGATCCAAATCCGAATTCATAATCAGAATAACATGCTAACATCAATAGCGGTTACGTATTGGATTTTTCGTCATTGCTCCCCTTTACCAACCGCGACAAAGTGTCTAAATCACATGCATTCGTTATGCTCATTTTGATTACATACGGGAATTAGCGGAGGTTTAATTGAAGTGAAGAGTGTACATGCTTAAAAATCAATTGTTTTCAATAGTTGAGCAGTGGTAAACTATCGTAATGTGTGAAAAAGAGCATCCGACATCATTTCTATTATTGGTGAACTCTCCTACAATTTGAACACGGAGAACTCTGCTTCAAAGAAGCCCAATTAACACGAGCTCCACAAGAAACATAGAGAGTTCCGTTTTGTTCCAGATACCCAATTTTTCAAAGACAAACTTAGCACATTGCTTGCCTCTTCAAACTGCCATTAGAAATTAAGATTAATCAATGATCCCACTCAACATTTTGTAGGAAAAGCAGGAATATTTTTTAGTAATTAAATAAACTAAACTCTATACAAAAAACTTTCATTATAACTCACAATTTGAAGAAACTCTCTTTTCTCTCACCAGAAAAAAAAACTCTCTCTCTCTCTCTCACAATAGGAGATGATTGACTGCTTGTGGAAATTCAAACACAGCGACGGTAAAAACATTCAAAGAGGGACAAGCTTCTAATATACTTCTAATAACGCCTTGCTTTATAGCCAGGCCTTTTCAATTCTCCTCTTCCAGATGCATCTAAAGTGGTTATCATCTGACAAACATACACGTCGTGTATCTGCATAGTTCTAACTTTTCACGTGTCGACACCTTCGTGAACACATTTATTGGATTTTCTTTCGTATAGATCTTTCCTATTCTTAGATATGGAGATTCATCATATCATGTATCCAATGATGGTTGAAGAAGACATTGATGGAAGTGATAATGATGGTTATGAAAGATTTTAGTTTGTCATAAGAGAATGCTTTAGATTGTAATAATGATGGTTATGAAAGATCTTAGTTTGTCATAAGAGAATGTTTTAGATTGTAATGTGTGTGATTACCAGCCGACATTTTTTCTATTATTGTTGAACTCTCCTACAATTTGAACACGGTGAACTCTGTTTAAAAGAAGCCCAATTAACACGAGCTCCACATGAAACATAGAGAGTTAACACGGTGAACTCTGCTTCAAAGAAGCCCAATTAACACGAGCTCCACATGAAACATAGAGAGTTCCGTTTTGTTCCCGATACCCAATTTTTCAAAGACAAACTTAGCACCTTGCTTGCCTTTTCAAACAGCCATTAGAAATTAAGATTGATCAATGATCCCACTCCACATTTTATAGGAAAAACAGGAATCTTTTTTAGTAATTAAATAAACTAAACTCTATACAAAAAACTTTCATTATAACTCACAATTTGAAGAAACTCTCTTTTCTCTCACCAGAAAAACTTTGACTCTCTCTCTCTCTCTCTCTCTCTCTCTCTCTCTCTCTCTCTCTCTCTCTCTCTCTCTCTCTCTCTCAAGAGGAGATGATTGACTACTTGTGGAAATTCAAACACAGCGACGGTAAAAACATTCAAAGAGGGACAAGCTTCTAATATACTTCTAATAACGCCTTGCTTTATAGTCAGGCATTTTTAATTCTCCTCTTCCAGCTGCATTTAAAGTGATTATCATCTGACAACCATACACGTTGTGTATCTGCATAGTTCTAACTTTTCACGCGTCGCCACCTTCTTGAACATATTTATTGCATTTTCTTTCATATAGATCTTCCCTATTCTTAGATATGGAGATGTTAGAAAAACCCCTCCCGTTCGGATTTCCTCCCGTTGGGATCTCTTCCCGTTGATGATCTACGACAGTTGATAAACCTAATCCCTCCCTTAATCAAAATTTTTGAAATTCCTACCGTTGATGGAACGGTGAATTTCAACTATAAATAGGGCATTGGTCCCTCATTCTAATCACTCGAAATCTGAGAATACACCATCATACATGAGTGATCTAAGAACTGAGAAGATCAAGAAAGTTTACCTTTTTGTTGAAGAAGAAATGGCTGGAGGTAAGATCCCCTTAATTCCGCGAATCGATGGTGAACTTCATCATCATAAGGCTTTCAATTGGTATCAGAGCAGTTTTTATTACCTCTGTCTCGGTTTTTTCTTTGATTTTGGGCATAAGAAGAAACCAAAATCATTTTTTTGGTTGAAAAATATGGTTGTTTGTGTCTCCCGTCTGAGGTTGAAGATGAACTACGGGGCACTTCGGTATTTTTATAAAGGAAACTTGTATTCGAAACCCGCATGTAACTTCGAACCACTTCTATGTGAAATTGACCTGGCACTCATTTAATTTAATTTTTTTAATGGGATGTGTGCATTCTTGCTGCAAGGGACCATGTAATAAAGCATTCGTACTGTTACTTGACCTGGCACTCATTTAGTTTAATTTTTTTAACGGGATGTATGCATTCTTGCTGCAAGGGACCACGTAATAAAGCATTCGTACTGTTACCTGTTTTTTTTAAAATTGATTTTATACGTTAGCTTCAGTCCCTTTTCAAATTAAGCTTTATAAGTTACTATTGCAGTACATTCATGTCTTAGCATACTGAATGGTGCATGTGATATTCGTCCTTCATGGTGTTTATAACTGTCTTAATTCATTCGCATGCTCTCTTTGATAAAAGTGATGATCACATGAAGCTATTTTAATAGCCCCATTTAGAAGTACTGATGTTGGCTTGTACTAGCAAGCAGTAGGTACTGACATAGGCTATTTTCGTAACATTTTCGTACTGATCACATGGGCTACAATGGCCCTAAATGCAGGCTATTTTGCCACTATTAAGCACTGTTATTATTTAGTGTTAGTGTTTAATATTTTAATGTGATATTGTGATGCAAGTTCATTTTTTATTAAACAGTGGAAATGTTTAATTAAATTGCGAATGGTACTTTTGTTGTAAGGGGCTCTGTGATGTGTCCATATTTAATTAAATGTAATGTACATAGTACATGCACACCATGTTGTAAGTTTTATCATCAATTTATTCATTAATATTGTGCCATGTACAAACAACAAGAGAATGTATGATAAAATTGCAGCCCAATAATTTAATGTTTAGTGATCTATATAGTTTTACTTAATTATGGAGTAGCCACAGCATCTTTAATTAATTGAAATTATATGTTGAGTTTGATTTAAAGATCACATTTGGAGAACAAACATTATTTACGATTAATCATATCTGATATAATGAATCTTTTCCCTCAGGAATTTTTATTATATTCTATTTGATTAATTGGGATAAGATATCAAAGTATATTTTCTAATTTACCCACATGGATTAAAAAAGGAACATGATTTGATAGTTTTATTATGTAGTTACAATAAATCTAAATTGAATTAAAAATTTAACCCACATGTCAGTTTTATGTCACTAGATTCATTCTTTTTATGTTTTACATTGGTAACGCATAATTTAGTTTGTTAAGTCTCAAAAATATTGAAGTGAGTATGTTAAATTTTTGCAGCATCACAATCTGTGACCGTTACTGATATCAAATGTGACGTTCTTGAACTAAATGGTGAAAACTATAGGATATGGAGGGAGAGAGTACTCCTTCATTTAGGAGTGACAGACATTGACTATGCCATCCGTTAGGATGAGCCACCAGCCATTACAGATACTAGCCCTCCTGAGGCTTTAGTCCTTTATGAAAAATGGGAGAGATCTAATCGTCTCTGTGTTATGTTCATAATGACTAAAATATCGGCTAGTATAAGGGGCTCGGTGGAAAAGAATGACAAGGTCCGATCACTATTAAAGGCCATTGACGAGCAATTCCAGAGCTCAGATAAGGCACTTGCGAGTACTCTCATTGGGAAGTTTTCATCACTAAGGATTACCGGTCTTGGAGGTGTGCGTGAGCACATCATGCATGAGGGACATTGCGGCACAACTCAAGACATTAGAGGTTGAGATGTATGATAGTTTCTTGGTCCATTACATTTTGAACACTCTCCCGCATCAATACGGACCTTTCAAAATATCCTATAACACACATAAGGATAAGTGGTCGATGAATGAACTTTTGACCATGTGTGTTCAGGAGGAAGGTCGGTTGATCATGCAGCATGGAGAGAGTGTGTTAATGACAACCAACAAGAAAGATGACAGACGCCCCAAATTTAAGGGGAAGGGTAAAGCGCCTATTAAGGGAGGGATTGCTAAGGAATCTAAGTGCTTCTTCTGTAAAAAGAAAGGTCACATGAAGAAAGATTGCCCAAAATTCCTTCAATGGCATAAGAAGAAAGGTAAATCAATCTCTCTTGTCTGTTTTGAATCTAATATGACTGATGTTCATTGTGACACATGGTGGATTGACTCTGGTTATTCAATCCATGTTTCAATAACTTTACATGGTATGACAAACTTGCGGAGGCCAGCGGGAAATGAACAAGGCATTTTCTCAGAAAGCAAAATGCGCTCAGCTGTCGAATCTGTAGGAACATGCCAGCTTATGTTATCTGGAGGCTTTATTTTGCTTTTGCATAATGTTTTTTATGTACCTGGTTTTTCCAGGAATTTGATTTCAGTTTCTAGACTGTTACCTTTAGGTTTTGCTTTTAATTTTCAAGGAACATCATTGAGTTTTGTTTATAAATCAGATGTTATTGGAAATGGCATAATGTGTAATGGTCTCTTTATGCTTAATTTGCAAAATAATGTTGTCATGCATGTTAATGCTGGTATAAAAAGATGTGTTATGAATGAGGAATCTTCAATATTATGGCACCGTAGATTAGGACACATCTCCAAAGATAGAATCAAAAAGTTAGTAAATGATGGAGTACTTAGTACTTTGGATTTTGCTGGCTTCGAGATTTGTGTGGACTGCATAAAGGGAAAGCAGACCAAGATATCTAAAAAGGGTGCACATGGAAGTTCTGAATTACTTGAAATCATTCATACAGATATTTGTTGTCCAGACATGGACATAAGTGGTCCGATATACTTTATCTCCTTTATTGATGACTTTTCACGTTTCATGTATATCTACTTGCTTCATAACAAAAGTGAAGCATTAGATGCCTTTAAGGTTTTTAAGGCAGAAGTAGAGAAACAATGTGAAAAACAAATTAAGATCGTGAGAAGTGATAGAGGAGGAGAGTATTATGGTAGAAACACCGAAGGTGGTCAAGCACCTGGTCCATTTGCAAAGTTTCTTCAAGAGCAGGGAATAGTTGCTCAGTACACTAATCCAGGATCTCCTAGTGAGAATGGTGTAGCTGAAAGAAGAAACATGACTTTGATGGAGATGGTTAGAAGTATGCGCAGTAATGCCAAACTTCCTATAACCTATGGACTGAAGCTCTTAAAACGGCAGCGTATATATTGAACCAAATTCCAACTAAGACTGTTTTAAAGATGCCTTTTGAATTATGGAAAGGTTGGAAACCGAGTTTGCGCCATGTACGCATTTGAGGATGCCCTTCTGAAGTAAGAGTGTATAATCCACAAGAAAAGAAACTAGATCCTAGGACTATTAGTGGGTATTTCATTGGATATGCCGAAAAGTCCAAAGGATATAAGTTCTATTGTCCATCTCATAGCCCTAGGATTGTGGAGTCAAGAAATGCAAAATTTCTTGAGAATGACATGATCGTGGGAGCGATCACATTCAGGATACTATTCCTGAAAGGGATCATGCTGGTGATAGGCCTTCCACTTCAAATGATCGAATAATTGTCATTAGTAGTGCCCCTCGAGTTCAAAGGGGAATTAATCAACAAATAGAGACTCCACATGTTGATATTGATCCATTAGATCAAGTTGTTCATGAAACTCCAGAAGTGATTGAACAACCTATAGTTCAAGAAGAACTGCTGACGCATGAGCAACCAGTTGATCAACATAATCCTCAAGAGAATGTTAATATAACTTTAAGAAGATCTAGTAGGACAAGAAAATCAGCAATATCTAGTGACTATGTTGTGTATCTACAGGAATCTGACTTTAATGTTGGAGCCGAAAATGATCCTGAGACGCTTTCACAAGACATGAGTTCGAAAGAATCAAACTTATTGCATGATGCTATGAAAGATGAGATGAATTCGATGTCATCGAATGAGGTATGGGACCTTGTTGAGTTACCTAAAGGGGCGAAAGCCGTTGGATGCAAATGGGTCTTTAAATCAAAGAAAGATTCATTGGGTAACATTGAGAGATACAAGGCCAGACTCGTTGCCAAAGGATTCACTCAAAATGAAGGGATCGATTACAAGGAGACCTTTTCTCCTATATCAAAGAAAGATTCTCTTCGCATAATCATGGCATTAGTTGCACATTTTGACATGGAATTGCAACAAATGGATGTGAAAACGGCTTTTCTTAATGGAGACCTAGAGGAAGAGGTATATATGAGACAACCTGAAGGATTCTCATCTAGTAATGGTGAGCACATGGTTTTCAAGCTTAAGAAATCCATATATTGATTGAAACAAGCCTCACGTCAATGGTATTTGAAATTTCTCGATATTGTATCTTCATTTGGATTTGAAGAAAACATTGTGGATCAGTGTATATACCAGAAGGTCAGTGGGAGCAAGATTTGTTTCTTAATCCTATATGTGGATGACATTTTACTTGCGAGCAATGATAAGGAAATGATATATAAGGTGAAGCAATTTCTCTCTGGAAACTTTGATATGAAAGATCTATGCGATGCATCTTATGTTATTAGCATTAAGATACATCGAGACAGAATGCGTTGTGTTCTGGGATTGTCTCAAGAGACATATATTAACAAAGTTTTAGAGAGGTTTCGGATGAAGGATTGTTCACCAAGTGTGGCTCCCATCGTGAAGGGTAATAGGTTTAATTTAAACCAATGCCCAAAGAATGACTTTGAGTGGGAACAAATGGTAAACATTCCTTATGCTTCTGCTATTGGAAGCATAATGTATGCTCAGGTTTGCACAAGACCTGACATTGCATTTGCTGTTGGGATGTTGGGACGATATCAGAGTAACCCAGGCATAGAACATTGGAAGGCTGCAAAGAAGGTAATAAGATACCTTAAGGGAACAAGAGACTACATGCTCATGTATAGACGGACGGACAATTTGGAAGTCATTGGCTACTCTGATTCAGATTTTGCTGGATGTGTTGATTCTTGAAAATCCACTTCGGGATACATTTTCTTCCTAGCTGGTGGGGCTGTATCATGGAGAAGTGCAAAGCAGATGTCACGCCCCGCTTCCCATTAGGCTTGAGAGCGAGGACGCGAACGGGCCCACTTGCGCAAGTCAAGAGGAGGTACTTCTGCTTTTCTTTCCTCATTGACTTAACACAATAAGCGTCTGTGTAAAAACTGCAGGTTCTTGCTTGCATTACTCAAAAACAACACAGATAAGTAAAACAATATTACAATCTCAACCGTCTCAACGGAATTACAACAAATGGAGAAAAGAAGAGTGGGTCTTATGGCCCGTACAATGAATGAAAAGAAGTGTAATGAAAGTTCGCTAGGTCGACAAGTCTTGGTCCACTAGTTCAGCTATTGCAACTAGTCCTCATGGTGCTATAGCTCGGGATCTGACATACATCCAAAAACATGAATGTATGTCAGCAAGGGTCTGCAAGTAGAGGTCAGAAACCCAAGGCAAGGTATATACAAATTTATACTGGATTTAAGTGGCATTAATCATTTAAATGAGATAGAGACAACAAGATTTAAACAAACTGATTATAAAATGAAATAAAGCAAAGACATCCTATCATGCAGTTCTAAGCAGTTTAACGAGTAAAGTAAATCTTCTCTTTGGTTCATTAGCATGTCAATATAACTGAGATAACAAACCCAAGTTGCAAGTTTCACGTTAGCATTTCACGATTATTAGCATTCACGATTGTTAGCATGTCATGTCTATAATAGGGTTCTCGCCTTTAGGTCGTGATGAGTGAGTCGTTCTTCTCACGGGGGCTTACCGTGATTGGCACTAACCCACCGCATACGGGTTGTGCCCTTGAAGAGAGTACTCATTCATATACCTAGTAGCCGCTCAACCCTTACCCTACCCAAGATCTGTGCTGGAACACGAGCCAGCCTAATTCAGGAATTACAAGCACGAATTTGTCAACTCACATGACATTACGAAAAGCACGATTTCGCCTTCGAGGCGCACGATCTCATGATGTCACGCACTAGTTAATTATTTCAAGGCATGCAGTAATTAAATAACATGATCATTTATTTCTAGGTTGCAATGTCTATGTACAAGAGTATCGAAAACAGCATTCGCAATTATTTAGCAAAAAGGGTGAATATGCAATTTTAACGAAAACGAACAGAAAGTTGATTTTTCTTGTTATTGTTCTAAACTAAGCTATATCAAGTTATATGCCATTGGATCACATTTTTAGCCACGGATGCCATGGTGGTAATATCATGCATCATTTCACGGGTAGATCTTAAGTTATACAACTTTACATTTAAGGGACTAATTGAACACCAATTTCAAAAATACACTATAAATTGTATACTTGCCTCATTTCGGTGATTCTGGAGCTGTTGGGTCCGTCTTGACGGGTACTACGTGTCGGTACCGCTTGTTCTCTATTTGGTTGAACAATTCACCGAATTAGATATATTGCGAGATAATCGAAATATCGGGTAAATCCCCGAATTGGGTTCGTCTAATTTTATTGTGTTCTCTGGCTAGGGTGATGCCTATATTGTGTTAAACTAACCTGATACACTTATTTTTATACTATTATTATGACCCTAACATTATTTAACAGTTAATAATCATTCTGAAATTAATACTAACAGACTAATTCTAACAAGTTTAATTTTTAATACTAACATCCTATTAAAACCCATCTTAGCTTAAGCTAATGGTATGGTTAACATCCTAATTTAATACCCCCACCCACTTACACCTACTCCTACATTATTCTAATACCCTAACTCCCCACCCCCTCTTTCTTTATCTTTCAACCTGTTATCCTATTTCATTCTTTAATACCCTTAACTAGGTTGTCTCCTCTATTTTTCTTTATTCATTTAACAAGGCTGACAACTCTTTACTCATACGGTCACTCTCCCCCTCTAACACTTCCTCTCTATTCCTTTTTAAAAGGTTGTCTCCTCTATTTTTATTTATATCATTCTTTAATAACCTTTCTAATTCTTTCTCTCAGGCTATCTTTACTGTCATTTCATTTTCTTCTCTCTGTCTTCTCTTTTATTCTTTCTATTTTTTTGTTTGCTTAAAACTTGCAGCAACCAACGAAGGGAGGGCTCGGAAATCACTCACCATAGGGAGAGGAGGGCGGATGCCAGCGTGGGGGTTCCGACAACCCAGGCGGTGGCCCAGGCGGACGCGCGGCGGACGTGCGTGGTCGCAGGTGCACAGCAGCGCGCATCGCCGGCGTTTGCGCGTGGAAGGCGATTTCGATCTCCGGCAGTGGTGCGTTCTCCGGGCAGCGGGCGTCAACGCTTGGAGGTGGTGCACCCAATGAGAGGGAAGGAGTTTGGATGAAGATGGTTGAAGATCTGAGGAGAGTTTGTTGTTTTTGTGACCTCTGAAATTATTTTCAGATCTGAAATTGTTCTTGGTTTGATTTCTCAACTCAAATTTCAGATTTGTGATGGTTTTTGGGAATAATTTGGGGCTGATTTGTTGGGGGAAATTGGGGCTGAAATTGTTTGAAGGATGTGGGTTGATTTTGGAAAATGGTTGGCAGCAGATTGTGTTGATGAATTGTTTGATGAATTGTTTGATTCTGGAGAAGGATGAACATGTTCGTGTTGATGGGTTTTGCAGAATAATTTTTTTTTGCAGAGCGTCGCCTTAAAAAGGATTAATCGGGGACAAGCTTGCATCTTTTGTCAAGGATAGGATTTTGATTAAGACTGAGTTAATGAAAACTTTTGACTAAAAGAGAGACGTGTGTGTGTGTGTGTGTGTGTGTGTGTGTGTGTGTGTGTGTGTGTTGATTAATAGGCATGGGAATGGAGAGGATTAATAAGAGGATGGATGTAATACAAGGTCAAACCTCCTCTTGATGAGGGTTTGGTGAGGTTTGAAAAACGAGCTCCCACGTGAAAACGTGGCTGCTCCTCATCTCCATGTCCAAGTGCATAGAGAAGGGATGAATGGTTCAATTGTGTAATTTTTTTGGTCAGCTATCATTAACGTAGGGGTTGGTGGGTGGTATCAGTTTGATGAAGGAACGAAAATGTGGAAACGTTTCGTTCGGTGAAGCTAATTTAAATACGGTTGAAACTTAATTCGGTTAAGTTAATTAGGAGAGGTTAACCTAGGTGATTAGTAAAGTTAACTATATAAACGTAATTAGTAATTATTAAAAGTAAATAGTAAAGACCATGAGTAAAGTAATTAGTACGTGGTAAAAATGTAATGAGTAAAACAATTAGTAGATGGTATAAAGTAAAAGTGATTAAGGAAAAGTAATTAATAAAAAAATATCGATTCTCCAACAATTACGAAAAATACCACGGGTTCGTATTTTCGCAAGGAGCACGAATACGAAGTCTATTTTAAGATCATATTTGTCTCAAATTCGAATACAAGAATATGTAAAAATATTTAAACTCAAAGTCATATTTTAAAATTGTATAAACTATTTTTAAATCCGTCGGACGTATTTGAACCCTTTTGTAAGAGTAATACGTAAAAGACGTAATACATGTATTGCTGGATACGGGTCATTACATCCTACCCACCTTAAGAAAAATTCTGTCCTCGGAATTATTATCCACCAGTGAGCAGGAAACAAATATGGATAACGCTCTCGCATTTCTATTATGACCTGAAATACCTCGAGACAAAAAATGAATTTGGTTAGGAAAAGACGCAAGTGATGTGGTTAAGATTGAGTTTCAAAAAAAAGTTTGGATAACTAAGCACCATTGATGGCCTTAACCGTTAGTGGACAAGTAAAAAGGCTGGGGATGTGATACGGCATGTATCCGTCAAGATATATTTCCTAAGTATTTTCCATATTTTCAGGTATTTTTATGATTTATATATATTATTGGAGTGGATTGTATTATTATATAATAAAATAATATTAAAATAATATTAGTTATGGCTGATAAATACTGATATATATGTGAACGTCTTCCAAGACGACTTAAAACTCTGTCACTGTGATTTTTAGGTCATAACATACCATCGGTTCAAGTTTCGCGCAATTCCGAAGTCGGATCGACTAAGAACCCGCACACCCGACACCGATGATCGAAACGACCTTTTTATTTTCATGTATTACCTATAGCTCATCACGAGACACGGACCACATATTCGTGATCCACGCGTCGTCAGGGACGTACCCGTATTTTTAAATAATTTTTTCGGTATGTTTCAAAAAAATACTATTTTTTAATAATATAATATTATTATAATTAAATAATAAAATAATAATACCAGAAATCAAAAAAACGTGGGAGACAAAATCTAAACCTAATCTTATCATATCTAACCTTTAGACTAAGTTTTAAATACTAATTTGACTAAGTTTTAAATGAACTAATTAAAAAGTAATAAACTAAACATATAAATAGACCCTCCTCTAACCCATCTTCCCCAACCAGCAACCCTCTTCTCCGGCGAAGCTTCAACCAATTCCGGCCACCTCCGACGAAGCTCCGGCCATCTCTGGTGAGCCCCCACCATCCTCCTCCATCTCCTCCATCAAACCCATTTTCAAACCCTCTCTATCTCTCTCTAAAAATCAACAAAAATCAAGAAAAACCCCATGAACCCATCATAGCCATGGCCAACTCCGGCGACGGTCACCCCTCTCCAACCTCCCCTCCTTGTCTCCTTACTTTGGTCTCCCCTCTTCCTTCATGGTTCACCTACAAAAAGAAGATGATGAAGAAGATGAAACAAAAAGAAGAAGAAAAATGAAGGTTTTGAAAAAAAAAATGACAGGTTTTTTTGGGGCTGTTTCATTGCCATGTGAAGAGTGAAGGGAATTTTTAAGGGGAAATTTGAAAGGAAAGTTTGTTAAGGAAAAATTGTAAGGAAAGTTTGTTAAGGAAAGTTTGTAAGGAAAAATTGTGAAGGCGAGGGAAGGAAATAAGATTTGTGAAGGGAAATTAGATAGGAATTTCATTTTTATTTTTCATACGTGTATACGTATACGTGCGTACATGCACGTAGTACGGATTTTGTAACTTCGATTATTATATTAATAAAATATGGGTGCGTGCGTGTGGTGTTTGTAGGTAGACGTCCCGGGAAGACACCGACCCCCGGACGCGGCACGAGACCCGCCCAAGGAACCGGATTACAAATGGTCACGACTGCTGGCAAGTAAATACTACAAGTATTTATACCGTATATATATATATGCAAGTAAATACTACAAGTATTTATACTATGTGTGTGTATGTATGTATGCAAGTAAATACTACAAGTATTTATACCGTATAAATATGCAAGTAAATACTACAAGTATTTATGCCGTATATATATGCAAGTAAATACTGCAAGTAATTCTACCGTATATATATGCAAGTATTTACCAAGTACTACAGTATCTATATAAGCAAGTATTTATCGTGTGTATGCAAGTATCAACCACCTCCTACTGTATTTTACTATACGCAAGTACTCATACGTATTTGTGTTTATGGTTGTCGCACACACTATTTGGCCCTTGGGAATTTACGTAGCACAGTACGGAAAACACTATTGGGCCATCGGGCATTTACGGAGCACATTACGGAACACACTATTGGGCCCTCGGGCATTTACGGAGCACATTACAGAACACACTATTGTGCCCTCGGGCATTTACGGAGCACATTACGGAACTCACTATTGGGCCTTTGAGCATTTATGGAGCACATTTACGGAGCACACTATTGGGCCCTTGCGACATTTAAGGCTGATGCACTAGCTTGTTTGTTCATTGTGCCACTATATTGTTCTACTGACTAAGTCGAGACTACTCGAACGTGGCAAGGCGGTATAATAACAAGCGGTCTTAAATTACGACCGAATCAGTGCCTAAAAAGGAATGGGAAGGGGGTTGGTCAACCAAAGGACTTGTCCTGCGGTCATAGAAGTGACATGTGCCTTCAAGCCCTGACTGACTGGCTGATTTGGAAGTTATGATAGACTTCTTATTATTCGGCCTGCCTACACTATTAGATAGTCAAGCGGCATTTGTTACCTCTTGTTCGTTCATTACATTACTACCTTTACTTTCTGTTGGTCTTTACTTGCCGCTTAGCGCTGACATGTGTTTCATTGTTTTCTTTGAAATGCATGTCAGACTACGAGCCGACGGAGTACGTGGAGTATTATATTGAGGATGATCCTGTGGACTAGGGATCAAAGGACGTTACTGAGCACGCACCTGCTGAGAAGTAGGAGTTTTCGATTCGACCACCGCATCCGCTTTTCACCGTCAGTGTGTTTTCCTTATCGCCAGTGTGCTTTTTACTTTCGAGTGATGTACTTTAATTTCTGTCGAGTCGAAGTAGGCCGTACTATAAGGCCCAGTCCTGTACTACTTATCATCTATTGGGATAATAAAGATATTGTATGTTGTTTCTCTGAGATTGCATGACAAGAACCTGTTCTTCAATGGAATTACTACAAACGCTTATTGTGCATCGAACAAGGAAGAAGAAAAAAAATTCCTCCTTGTTTATGCACATGCGGACCTTCGTCGCGTCCTTGCTCCTGTGCATTTTAAGAAGCGGGGCGTGACAGGTTTCTGTGGTGGCCCATGCAGGTCATGCAAATACTCGGAGCAATATGATCATCTTTACGATCCTAAGTTGACTGAGTACATATTGACTCAAGTTTATTGTTTTGCAGCATGGCAGGAAGACCAAACACCCGCAACGGAATTGGCGCCAATGGAAATGGTGCCGATGGTGCCGCCGAGATATCTGTAGTCCTGGGAGTGATTAGAGAAATGTTGGATATACAACACCAGATGCTCCAGCAGGAACCACGAGCACCACCACCATCTGCCGAACATGGGGTTAAGCAATTCCAGGGGCTTCGTCCGAAGACTTTCTCTGGAAAGGAAGGACCACTTGAAGCTGAAGAATGGGCCCTAGCCACTGAAGACAAGTTGAGCGCTGCTCGCATCTCTCAAGCAGGATGGGTCGAAGTTGCAAAATTGCAACTGACTGACAATGCTCGAAGCTGGTGGGATCATGAAGAACGACGTCTGGTTAAGCCCATCTCTTGGGGCATGTTCCGGGAAAGGTTCAACACCCAATATTTTCCTCCCTCGGCCAAGAGAGAACTCCAAAGTCGTTTTAATAATCTGAAACAAGGCAATAGGACTGTGGATGAGTATGAGGCAGAGTTCTCAATGCTCAGTTGCTTCGCTCCACACATGGTCAAAAATCTAGAAGACTGTGCCTATCAGTTTCGTCAAGGCCTAAACCCTCGTGTTCAAGCCTCGATGAGTTCGGTGAAGCTGACTACCCTTGAGGATGTCCTGGAAGCTGCACGAACTCATGAAACAGTTGCACGACTTGAAAGGGAAATTCAAGTTAATACAGGCAAACTCCCGATGGAGCCTACCAGGAACAACTTCGGTCCGACTCAGGCCACCAATTTCAAAAGGCCAACAGCTTCGACCGATGCCAGGTCCACTATGGTCTGTGACTACTGCAACCGTGTTGGACACGTCAAGAGGGACTGTCGTGTGCTATTGAATCTATGCCTAGTATGTGGGGCATCTGACCATCTTGCCAAGTATTGCCCTCATCGCACTATCAACCCAGCCAACCCTATGATGGCTTCAGGATCAGCCCAGCAAAAGCAACCCCTGCCTCCTCAGCAGCAAGCTTTTCAGAATGCCAAGCCAAATCCACCAAGGCATCAGGAATTTACTATAACTGCTGTTGAAGCAGAGACCACCGATCAAGTAATCTCAGGTATGCTCTAGACCACAATTTCATGACTGATGCACAAGCGTTATCCGCATCTCTTTCCTTAAATTCCGAGGGCGGAATTTTTATAAGGTGAGTAGGATGAGACGGCCTGTATCCGTCAAGATATATTTCCTAAGTATTTTCCATATTTTCAGGTATTTTTATGATTTATATATATTATTGGAGTGGATTGTATTATTATATAATAAAATAATATTAAAATAATATTATTTATGGTTGATAAATACTGATATATATGTGAACGTCTTCCAAGACGACTTAAAACTCTGTCACTGTGATTTTTAGGTCATAACAAACCATCGGTTCAAGTTTCACGCAATTCCGAAGTCGGATCGACTAAGGACCCGCACACCCGACACCGATGATCGAAACGACCTTTTTATTTTTAATCTATTACCTATAACTCATCACGAGACACGGACCACATATGCGTGATCCACTCGTCGTCAAGGACGTACCCGTATTTTTAAATAATTTTTCCGGTATGTTTCAAAAAAATACTATTTTTTTAATAATATAATATTATAATAATTAAATAATAAAATAATAATACCAGAAATCAAAAAAACGTGGGAGACAAAATCTAAACCTAATCTTATCATATCTAACCTTTAGACTAAGTTTTAAATACTAATTTGACTAAGTTTTAAATGAACTAATTAAAAAGTAATAAACTAAACATATAAATAGACCCTCCTCTAACCCATCTTCCCCAACCAGCAACCCTCTTCTCCGGTGAAGCTTCGGCCAATTTCGGCCACCTCCGACGAAGCTCCGGCCATCTCTGGTGAGCCCCCACCATCCTCCTCCATCTCCTCCATCAAACCCATTTTCAAACCCTCTCTATCTCTCTCTAAAAATCAACAAAAATCAAGAAAACCCCCATGAACCCATCATGGCCATGGCCAACTCCGGCCAACTCCGGCGACGGTCACCCCTCTCCAACCTCCCCTCCTTGGCTCCTTACTTTGGTCTCCCCTCTTCCTTCATGGTTCACCTATAAAAAGAAGATGAGGAAGAAGATGAAACAAAAAGAAGAAGAAAATGAAAGTTTTGAAAAAAAATGACAGGTTTTTTTGGGGATGTTTCATTGCCAAGTGAAGAGTGAAGGGAATTTTTAAGGGGGAATTTGAAAGGAAAGTTTGTTAAGGAAAAATTGTAAGGAAAGTTTGTTAAGGAAAGTTTGTAAGGAAAAATTGTGAAGGCGAGGGAAGGAAATAAGATTTGTGAATGGAAATTAGATAGGAATTTCATTTTTATTTTTCATACATGTATACGTATACGTGCGTACATGCATGTAGTACGGATTTTGTAACTTCGATTATTATATTAATAAAATATGGGTGCGTGCGTGTGGTGTTTGTAGGTAGACGTCCCGGGAAGACACCGACCCCCGGACGCGGCACGAGACCCGCCCAAGGAACCGGATTACAACCGGTCACGACTGCAGGCAAGTAAATTCTACAAGTATTTATACCGTGTGTGTGTGTGTGTATGCAAGTAAATACTACAAGTATTTATACCGTATATATATGCAAGTAAATACTACAAGTATTTATACCGTATATATATGCAAGTAAATACTGCAAGTAATTCTACCGTATATATATGCAAGTATTTACCAAGTAATACTGTATCTATATATGCAAGTAATTACCGTGTGTATGCAAGTATCAACCACCTCCTACTGTATTTTACTGTACGCAAGTACTCATACGTATTTGTGTTTATGGTTGTCGCACACACTATTGGGCCCTCGGGCATTTACGGTGCACATTACGGAAAACACTATTGGGCCATCGGGCATTTACGGAGCACATTACGAAATACACTATTGGGCCCTCGGGCATTTACGGAGCACATTACAGAACACACTATTGTGCCCTCGGGCATTTACGGAGCACATTACGGAACTCACTATTGGGCCTTTGAGCATTTATGGAGCACATTTACGGAGCACACTATTGTAGGATCCTGTCATAACAACGACGTTAGGAGGGTTAGAGGCTTACGCTTGCGTACGCAGCACCGTAGTCTCTGAACTTAGCCCTCGAATTCGCCACAACGGTCGATACTTCGTCACAGAGGATCGAAGCAGAGTTTCACCGTCTAAATCTCTAATTAGAAGAGGATTTTAATGGAAGGGAGAAAAGGAACATAAGTTGCCTTATGCAAACTTATGGCATGGATGGATTAGTGTAAAAAGCATACCCTTGGGTCCTATTTATAGGCTTTAGGGGTAGTTATTGTAGGAAATAACTACATATAAGCTTATTAGCCTATATTAGCCCATTTACTTATCCTCTTCTTCATTCACTTATCAAGTGCCTTTATGCACTTATAAAGTGACTTTTTCCACTTATCGAGTCGCTTTTTCCACTTATCGAGTGGTCCTTTTCACACGAGAAAAGGTTTCCTTCGTGCACGCTTTCGTGCACGCGACATCTGAGGTCCATAGGCCCTCATACATCCCCTCATGGGTGTATACATGTCGTCCATATCCAACATCTCCCACTCACACTTGAGGGGATTGTAAGGAAACATATTTTCCTTTAGCTCTTCTGTTTATCATACCGAGAAATAGACCGTGTGACCGTCATGCGCATAGAGTCCGCTGTTGTGCACTTGTTAGAGATACACAACACTCCTCGAGGTGCAAAGTTGAGTAGATTAACGAATGCTTTACCCTAGATTATTTCTTCACATTTCTTATACTTTATATTCAATAATTGAATCCCATCTGGATTACAATTGGCTGGCCAGCTTTGAATCTCTAAAGTCCAAATATGAATATGAAATTAATCTTCCTCTTCTTGCAATCCTTTCGATCTTGAATTAACTCGCTTTTCTAACATGCCCCGTCGGACTGAATTGACCATAGTCCATAAGCAACATGCTAAGATAGCGATCACCCGATCAAATCTAAAGGAACCAATTAGAGTCCATAAGGGTAAGAAGTTAAGGCCCATGTGGTCTTTGGGTCTCACATAATAGTAAACATAATTACTATTCTAACCCAATGGTCAAATGCATACGTAGTATGAATACGTATTACAACATTACTCATTTCCCAAGGAGTGTATGTCTTAATGATGTTGTAAGGATGATGATC
The DNA here is from genome assembly GCA_030789695.1 of Scilla litardierei. Taxonomy (NCBI): domain Eukaryota; kingdom Viridiplantae; phylum Streptophyta; class Magnoliopsida; order Asparagales; family Asparagaceae; genus Scilla; species Scilla litardierei. Next base: position 24,702,799 of record CM061131.1, on the reverse strand, counting down.
AGACACCACAATATCTGACTTTGAGTCCCTTTTACTACTCATAGATTTCCTGGACTCACATCCCGCATAAGACAGATAGGATTTTGAAATCCTTTTAGATCTTTTGTAAGCATCCATATGATGCAGATCTTTCATACGACCATTTTGTTTACGTCATGACTCTAAATCATCCGTCTGATGATTTTGACTTTAAACATGTCTCATCTTTATTTTATCCGTCTGATAAAATAAAGGCGGTTGCTCATGTGAGAGAGCCAACCTCAATCTGTCCGACATACTTAATATTTCAGCCGAGATTCCAAATAAATAATTTAAAGAAATACACATATGCAATGAAAAAAGAACTTGTTCTTTTATTAATATTTCAGCCGAGATTCCAAATAAATAATTTAAAGAAATACACATATGCAATGAAAAAAGAACTTGTTCTTTTATTGAATTTGATCTTTTACAGACATGGGAAAAATATGGATACAACTCAGCTCTTACGCAACCCTTGAGATGATGAGTGTTTATAAAACACGTCTCTGGGGATCGCCTTCGTAAGCGGATCCGCTATCATCTCATGCGTAGATATGTATCTAATGTCTACCTTCTTGTTCTTATCATAGTCTTTTGCAAACTTGTAGCGGATATCAATGTGTTTGGTCTTACAATGGAATTTTGGATCTTTGACATAGGCTATAGATGCTTGACTGTCACTGTATATTGGTACAGCACTTGAGTCACTTGCATTAATTAGCCTGTCTAATAATTTCCTAAGCCAAACAGCTTCTTGGACCGCCATGCTAAATGCCACAAACACGGCTTCCATTGTTGAAAGTACGATGCAGGATTGCTTCTTGCTACTCCAGGATATTGCACCAGATCCGAGTAGAAAAACATATCCTGAGGTCGATCGTCGCTCATCGAGATCACCCGCCTAATCAGCATCAGTGTAGCCTTCGAGCCTCAAGGCATTTCCTTGATAGCATAAAGCATAGTCTGCAGTCCCTTTGAGATACCGCATTATCCTCTTGATTGCTTTCCAGTGTGCTTGCCCTGGATTGGATTGGTAACGACTTACCATTACAAAGGCAAAACAGATGTCCGGTCTTGTACACATCATAGCGTACATAAGACTACCAACTGCACTGGAATATGGAACTTTTTCCATAATATCCTTTTCCTTTTGGTTCTTTGGACACATTTTCAGACATATATTATCGCTCTTGTTTATAGGAGTATCAATGGACTTACAGTTCTGCATATTAAAACGTTCTAGAACCTTCTTTATATAAGTCTCTTGTGAAAGAGAAAGAAGTTTCTTCGAACGATTCCTTAAAATCTTAACTCCAAGGATATATGTGGCTTCTCCCATGTCTTTCATCTCAAAAACTGATGAAAGCCAAGCCTTGATATCCATCACAAAGCCCTTGTCATTTCCGGCAATTAAAATGTCATCTACATATAGAGACATAATGACATACATGCTTTTGATTCTCTTGATATATACACAGTTATCTTCATCAAGCATGATGAAATCATTTGATAAGACAACTTCTTGAAATCGTATATACCATTGCCTCGAGGATTGTTTAAGACTGTATATGGACTTACGAAGTTTACAAACCTTATGTTCGTTTCCTTCTTTTACAAACCATGTTGGTTGTTCCATATAGATCTCCTCGTCCAATTCTCCGTTGAGAAAGGCAGTCTTTACATCCATCTGATGTAATTCGAGGTCTAAGCAAGCTACCAAAGCCAGAATCAAGCGAATCGAGGTAAAACGTACAACAGGTGAGAAGGTCTCTTCGTAGTCTATCCCTTCCTGTTGCGTAAAACCTTTCGCGACAAGGCGAGCTTTATATCTGTCTATAGAGCCATCAACCTTATGCTTGATCTTGAGAACCCATTTGTTCCCAATAGCTCTACGTCCTCTGGGTAAATCAACCAAGTCCCAGACTTTGTTAACTTTCATGGATTCCAATTTCTCTTTCATCGCTTTCATCCATTTGTCTTTTACAAGGCAAGATACGGCCTGTTTGAAAGTAGCAGGCTCGTCATCTTCTTATAGTAAAGTCATAAAGGTTTGCGAAAATTCATCCTCAAATCTTAGAGGAGCTAACCTTGTACGACTACTACGTCGTATTTGAGATTCTTCAAGTCCTTGTTGACTCGAATTTTGATCAATTCTAATATCACTCCCACTTGGAATGTCGTTAGAAATGCTCCCACTTGGATCATTATTCCCGTATGGAATAGGATTAGCGTCATTCGTATCATCCATTGGTGAAGTTTGAAACGTATTTTCGTCTTCACCAAGAATTCTCCCACTCGAATGAGGTAATCCTTCTTGATCATAAATCTCAAATAGAGATAAGTCCTGACTTATCTCGCCATGTCTTGGAAACTCATTTTCCAAGAAAGTGACATCCCTCGATTTAAATTCAATTAGACCTCCATTGTCTTCCTGACCTATGAAAACATAACCTTTGGAGTTTTCTGCATATCGTATAAAGATACATTTCCTTCCCCTTGGCCCAAGTTTGCTATACTTATGGGAGAAAATATGTGCGTAGGATGCACATCCCCAAGGTTTTAAAATGTTTAAGTCAGGAGACCTTTGGTTCCACAACTCATAAGGAGTGGAGCTAACTGATTTCGAGGGTACACGGTTCAAAATGAAAGCGGCCGTCAATAATGCATCACCCCAGAAGGTGATTGACAAGTTAGCTTGCGCCATCATTGAACGGACCATTTCCATTAAAGTCCTATTCCTCCTTTCTGCAACACCATTTTGTTGCGGAGTATAAGGCATAGTTATTTGATGAACTATGCCTTTTTCATCACAAAGTTCCTTAAAACTTGTTGATTGATATTCACCGCCTCTATCGGTTCGCAAGACCTTAATCTTGCGATCTAATTGATTTTCCACTAAACTCATATAGTTTTTAAAGCAGGTTAATGCTTCATTTTTGTAGGATATCAAATAGATATGACCGAATCGGGTGAAATCATCAATAAAAGTGATGAAATAGGACTTCCCGTGTCTTGTCTTGATATTCATCGAACCACAAATGTCCGAATGGATGAGCTGTAATGGAACCTCGGCCCTTGTGCCGGTTCCAAACGGCTTGCGACAAGATTTTTCCACAAGGCAATGTTCGCAGGTCGACATATCGACCTTTGAAACATTAGATAGAAGGCCACGTTTAGCAAGTCTATCCATACGAGTTGGTCCAATGTGACCAAGCCTTGTGTGCCAACAAATTATATCAGACTCATGAGTCGAAGAATTTGCAACAAGGAAATTTTCATTACAAAACGAGGAGTCATACATTGTATTTAATACAACAAATCCTTTAAATACATACCCAGAACCAATTAGAGTATTATTACAACACAAGCCTACCTTACAATTTTGAAAGAACCAGCTATAACCAAGACCCATTAACACGACCACAGATATTATATTCCTTTGAATATCTGGAGCGAAGAGAACATCATGAAGTAGGAGAGTGCGGCCGTTGTCCAAGACGAGCTTGCATGTCCCAACGCCTTTCACTTCAACACGAGTGTTGTTTCCTACGTATATCCACTTCGTTCCTTGGGGTATCCGGCAATACTCCACGAAGGACCGTCTGTCCCTGGCTATGTGGTCGGTGGCACCTGAATCAATTATCCAAAATGGATTATATTCCACAAGAAATATTGAACTAGAAACACATATGTAACTAGTATTGTTATAAGTTACCTCGTCGCCTCCACTCGTACACGAACGAGCATAGTGACCGAGCTTGTTGCACTTAAAGCACTTGATCTTCTTCAAGTCTTTCTTCTTGTGCCACTTCTTTTGCACACCCTTATGTTTGGGTTTCTTGGTAGACTCAGGTTGCTTATTACATTCATTAGTATGCTTCGAACGATCTTTTCGTTTCTTTCCCCCGTGTGAGGAACTAGCAACCATGTGCACTTCTGCACTTGGCTTGGCGGCCGCAAGCCGCTCTTCCTCTAACTCGAGGTGCTTAGAAACGTCGCTGAAGTTCTTGATGCTCTCATTGTGAGTGAGATGCATCTTCATTTGATCCCACCCATTTGACAGGGAACGTATGACTGCTTGGATTTGTTGCTCATCAATGAGCACATGACCTGCATCCTTCAACTCTGAGATAAGATTCGCCATATGTCGCAGATGTTTCCCCATGGAATGATCTGGACGTTTCTTGTATGAATCGAATCTTATAGTTAAGGCGCGAAGTTTGGACACCGATGTGCCATCAAACTTCTCCTCTAGCTTAGACCATATGTCCATGGCTAGGTCATGTTCTCGGAAGATGCGCATTATGTCATCGGCCATACTGGACAATAACGTAATGCGGGCTATCTTGTTCTTCCGAGACCAAGCATCAAAAGCTTCATTGTCTCATCTGTGTTGGGCCGTAGTGCCCAACTCGGGTTCAATCATTACGTTCTTTAGAGTTTCGAGCACTTCTTGCTCCTCCAGAACATACTGTATTTTAATGGACCATAGTTTGTAATTATCGCCGTTGAGTTTTTCACCTTTGTTTAACTCAGCGACGATATTCTTTGCAGCAGAAGACATTTTTGCTTTAAAATACTGCAAAAGACATGAAAAGAAGGTTCGATCAAAAACATTGCAAAATTTCTTTATATATAGTCATTATTATCACATATTCATAATCCAGCTATCTCGGCCAGCGGACCAACCAGGGGAATGGCTAGTTCATGGTTCACTATCCTCAGATAAAAACTGAGGTGACCCATAAGACTAGTCAAAGCGACCACTGGTTGAATCATGATCCATTGAGACGATGAATCATTTATATATGTAAATTTTAGACTAGTTTTAATATAATTCCCACTTGGAAATGATAATATAATATCCCATTTGGATAGTTCTAATTTCAACTCCCACTTGAAATTATATTATTATATTTGATAAGTTACTTTCGAAAAATATCGAAGATGTTGTTCTAGAATCGGAAAGGTCACTACGTTTCCAATCACCATCTAGAACAACTTTCAATATTTCCCCCTCACTTATCAAACGACAGTACTCTTATAGTACTTTCGCAGCGGAAAAGCATTTTTGAAAACGTATTTCAAAAAAAATTCGATTTTTAAAAACGTATTTTGCAAACGCATTTTGACCTAGTACCCTTATGATACTAGCGAAATATTCGGCAATCCCTGGCCATTTCCAGGGTTGAGCCGTAGCCGTGCCAAGGCCGTATTCCCTCTGAGAGGATTTTTCTGCAAGCCATCGTCGCCGGCTCCCGTATGGATCCAAGCGCTCCCCCCTGCAGGGGAATTTGCCGCAGAGAACTGCCGACGGACCCGTAGGGGTTGTCCATGCAAGCCACCGCCATGCAAGTTTCCCCCTTTCGGTCACGTAAGCCCCCCATCAAAAAAAATTGGGTCAATCGGGGCTCGACACTGGCCGTGGCCAGGGCCGGCACTGGCCGGGCATTGGCCTTGGCCGGCCTCGGCCTGGCCCTGGCCACTGCCAGGGCCGGCCTGGCCCTGGCCTCTGCCAGGGCCGGCCAGGCCCTGGCCGGGGCCTGGCCCTGGCCGGCCATGGCCCATATGGCCATGGCCGGCCTCCCCCTTGCATGGGTTTGGCCGCACACCCCCGTCGGAGGGGTGGCCCGTGGTTGTTATTGGCCGTAGCCAACCCCCTCCGCATGGGGAGGGGGGATGCATAGCCTCCATGGCCCATATGGCCATGGTGATCATGCATCAAAAGTTCATCTTCTTCGTTGGAGATAACTACCACCTTCTTCTCCGGTGTAGCACCCGTTCGTCGAGAAAGTAGTCATTCTCTAATGGTCGTGTGCCAAAATGAAAAAATAACATACTCTAAAGTTCGCAAACTACACGCTCCACATGAAGAGAGCACCCATTCCTAATTGAATGGAGACTCAGCATCCATGTAAAGTGCGAGCTTGGCGATATGAACGATCGGTTCTTCCCGTCAAGGAGAGTTCCTGCCATATCCGTAATGACAGGAGACCCTAACGTGAAAAAAACAACCGCTGCGTTCTCTCCGTCACGAAGCGTTCCTACCATATCCATAATGGTAGGAGACCCATTCGTGAAAAAGACAATGCCTCGTTCATAGGTTCGACGGGGCGACGGTTAGACCGGGGCGAACCCGTTTGGCTCTGATACCAATGTAGGATCCTGTCATAACAACGACGTTAGGAGGGTTAGAGGCTTACGCTTGCGTACGCAGCACCGTAGTCTCTGAACTTAGCCCTCGGATTCACCACAACGGTCGATACTTCGTCACAGAGGATCAAAGCAGAGTTTCACCGTCTAAATCTCTAATTAGAAGAGGATTTTAATGGAAGGGAAAAGAAGAACATAAGTTGCCTTATGCAAACTTTTGGCATGGATGGATTAGTGTAAAAAGCATACCCTTGGGTCCTATTTATAGGCTTTAGGGGTAGTTATTGTAGGAAATAACTACATATAAGCTTATTAGCCTATATTAGCCCTTTTACTTATCCTCTTCTTCATTCACGTATCAAGTGCCGTTATGCACTTATAAAGTGACTTTTTCCACTTATCGAGTGGCTTTTTCCACTTATCGAGTGATCCTTTTCACACGAGAAAAGGTTCCCTTCGTGCATGCTTTCGTGCACGCGACATCTGAGGTCCATATGCCCTCATACATCCCCTCATGGGTGTATATATGTCGTCCATATCCAACAACTATTGGGCCCTTGCGACATTTAAGGCTGATGCACTAGCTTGTTTGTTCATTATGCCACTATATTGTTCTACTGACTAAGTCGAGACTACTCGAACGTGGCAAGGCGGTATAATAACAAGCGGTCTTAAATTACGACCGAATCAGTGCCTAGAAAGGAATGGGAAGGGGGTTGGTCAACCAAAGGACTTGTCCTGCGGTCATAGAAGTGACATGTGCCTTCAAGCCCTGACTGACTGGCTGATTTGGAAGTTAAGTTAGACTTCTTATTATTCGGCATGCCTACACTATTAGATAGTCAAGCAGCATTTGTTACCTCTTGTTCGTTCATTACATTACTACCTTTACTTTCTGTTGGTCTTTACTTGCCGCTTAGCGCTGACATGTGTTTCATTGTTTTCTTTGAAATGCATGTCAGACTACGAGCCGACGGAGTACGTGGAGTATTATACTGAGGACGATCCTGTGGACCAGGGATCAAAGGACGTTACTGAGCACGCACCTGCTGAGAAGTAGGAGTTTTTGATTCGACCACCGCATCCGCTTTTCATTGTCAGTGTGTTTTCCTTATCGCCAGTGTGCTATTTACTTTCGAGTGATGTACTTTAATTTCTGTTGAGTCAATGTAGGCCGTACTATAAGGCCCAGTCATGTACTTGTCACGACCCGCTTCCCTAAAATGGAGGCGAGACGTGAGGAGGTCCGCTCAGACGTGGAGCTGTGAAGCTGCAGTCTGATAAGCGTATAAAATATCAATTGGCAGGTCCTTGCAAGTGCGACACGGGACAACAATAATAACAAGGAAAAGAGAGATATAAAATATTCAATCTCAGAATATCCACAATAAATTTCAACATCACAGAAAAGCCACCAGGCTAAAAGAAAAATCAAAAGGGAAGTACAAGAGACGGAAAAGAGGCCTAAGGCATGGCCGACATAGTACATATCATCAACAAGAAAAGAGAGGTGCTACGCACCGACAGCCTAACAACGACTAAGCAGAAAATAACAACAGCTAGAAGGAGCTCTAGGACTGGTCTCCTATGTCCTCGAACTCAACACCTGCAACCTGCTCGTCCTCAACGGCCAACTCTGGCTCACAATCTAACATGTGACACCCAAAAGAGAAAAGGGGCACATGTCAGCAAGTCTGGAAAGACTTGAGCAAGGAAACTGAAAGGAAAGTAAACTAGCAACCTAGCAGTTTTAATATGCATGACATGGCAGTTATAACATGAGTGCACAATTAAGACATGGTGAACAGTAAGTAAAATGGAACAAGTATCGGGACAAGACAAGAGTAGCCAAGCTACTATCAATCTCAATCAATTCATATTATTGTAGGTGTTTACGCCCTTCGCTGAATGGTAAACATTCAGACCGATCGGCACTAAACACAAATCACATTTCACGTTGTTTTGTAGATGTTTGCGCCCTTCGCTGAATGGCTAGCATGTCAGTCCGATCGGCCCCAAACACTACCCCACCCCAAAGAGTTTACGCCTTACAACTGCAGTTGTTGATCAAACAGACTCCCAGTTGATTGGCCGCTTAACCCTCACCCCCTATACCCACACGTAATGGAGCCTGGGGTCCCCGCACATGGAACTCAGCTAGTGAGCCTGGGGTTGCCCCGCACATTGAGCTCGCATTCTTAGTTCACAATTCAATACATTTCGAGCGTTGGGGTTTCCAACTCATTATGCTCGCTTCTGGTCACGAGCCAGGAACACAAGTAGTGTAGCAAAGCTACGCAATCACGGGATCACCAAAACAATGCAATGACATGACATTTAATTTGCGTACCGTTAATGGAATTCAAACATGACAGGCAAAGATGCAGGGACGATATGAACAGATAATTGCGTACCGTTAATTGAATTTAAACGTGACATACAAGCATGATGAAGGTGACGGATCTAGCTTCGTTGTCAAGCTAGATCAAAGGCGTCCAGACAGCTATCCTTTCACTGTCTAGTCTCTTTTACGCTAAAACAAGGTAATGGCCTAAGCATGGCCTAAACAACAAGGGTAGCAAGTTTCACTTGCCTGAATTACGTGCCGGTATTACAATACTCAATGTCCAATCACAGATTCACAAATTCCAGAGCTCCCACGCTCGGTCCAACAATCAGCCTACAGTCCCGTATTATTAAGTTGGATTAGTGAGTTACAAAGCAGTAAAAGTAATTGTTTTTAATCTTGAATTAACATGCGATGGTTGGGGTTCCTACGGTGCAGATCTTACCTTAACACGACGCGAGAGCTACTCTGACGTCGGGTAGCGACGTCAGGGGTTGGATTCCTGTAGTGCGCACGGTATAGGAAGACGGATACTCTGTGATAAAATCACGAGCACGAATAAGTTTGTTACGAGGGTACAAGAAATTATTAGGCAACCTGTGACGTCTAATAAACCAATTTTAGTTAAATTCTCCAATCTGATACGGTTTCGCGTTCATATCAATGTCGCCTATATGTTAACTGAGCCAAAATACCAATTATATATATAACCCTTACCTCTGTAAAAATCCTAATAACATACCTAGTGCACAGAGAAGTTCATTAATGGTTATAACAATTTATCTTGCTGCTATTTGTCATGTAAGATACACTAGTATTCTATAAGGCCTACATCTCTATCCATAATAATAATATATAAACTCTAAGATATTAGGGGTAAAGCTACCTGTTGTGTAGAGCTATATAGTTAAACATTAGAATTGATGTTACAACACAAGTAATAGAATATACAATAATATTAAAGTGTTTTTCATACAACTTACGCAAGGCAGGATAACTCCCAGGTTCGCTGCTGTGCACGGCGGGGTGTGTGCGTGCTGCTGAAGGCCAAGCGGCGTTTTGCGGCGGAGCAGCGGGTGAGAAGATCGGGGCGATGCCGGAGGGGGTTCGGGGATCAGGGGACACCGGAGGGGGCCTGCTCTGCGGGCGGCGCTGCTGTGGATGCTTACAGGCGAACGATGGGTCGAGGCAGTCGGAAAAGACGCCGAGGGGGAGAGGAACGTCGGAGAAGTCGGGCTAGGGCACTGCCGGAGGGGAGGTCTCGGTGCTCGTCGGAGGGGAGGAGAAACAGGAGGCTATTCATGCGAGGTTGGGGTTTCTCCGATGATGGGTGACCGGAGGGGATCGCCGCGGCCTGAGGAGGGGGAGTCGATGGGGATGCTGATGGAAGTCGATGGGTCCGAGCGATGAGAAGGACGGCATGCCCGACTTGTGTGCGTGGAGAAACGAAGACACAGGCGGCGGCTGATTCTTAGGTTGATGTGAATGAAAGCCCTAGGGCTCACGGGGGTTTTAAAAGAATTGGGTTTCTAAGGAGGGTCTGCATCACGTGAGGGAAGAGAAAGTTTAGGTTAAACAAAACAATATAAGTTGATGTCCCAAGGGTTGTATAAAGGGCAGATGGAAATATGGCTAGATGCCAGCACGTGAGCATGCCAAGCTTGGCTGTGTGCACTCAAGAGGGTTCGGCCTATGCAAATGAGTGGTTAGCCTAAACTAAGAAGTGATTAGGATATAATAAGAATAATTGGTGGGTTACACAACTTAAAAACTTAGGGTTTAAAATATACAGATTAGGCAAAAAGTGGAAGTAGGTCAAACGAAGCCCAAAAATCGTGAAATAAATATTGAGGTGACCGGGACGACGAGAGAAGGAAGACGGAGGAGACGGATCATAATTTCGACGCCGAGTGGCGAAACTAAAAATAGAAACGTCTCCCGACAAAGGCGGAAATCGTGACGTCTCTTCAAATAAGATCAAATCGTGGGAGAACGACCCGGAAATGACGTTCCCAATTAACACCACGATTTAATGCTCTCAGAGAGGGTCACAACGGCATATCACACTATAGGGCTCGGTCACGGACAAGGTCTAAAATAAATACGTGCATGAAGAAGATTACGTGCACGAAAAGCGCACAAAGGATACGGGGTCCAAAGGCGACGGTAATTCTAAGTTGGGCACACGTCGGGGTGGCTTACTAAGGATGCAACCAAGGCGCTACGGCCCTAACGATTCGACAACACAACCCACATACAAAGCAACAAAACCAATCCGATACCCGAAATTGCTATACGCACAGCCGTATAACGAATAGTGGGTACCGGCCGTTACATCCTACCCACCTTAGAATAAAGTCCGTCCTCGGACTTTCTAACACATCTAGTCGATCTAGTAACTACCACAACCAATATCACATCATCATTCAACCACGTATAGTCATTTCAAACGCTTATACATATGCACTAGGTAGTCAATCATTTATTCTACAATCATGTATTTATTCACGCACATTATACTCCTATACCTATCATAGCCAGACAATTTCATACACGTATTTCAATCATTCATATAGTCACAACATCCCTATAGAACTATTAAATACTCATCACCTACCATGGTGCATATACTCACAAACAACCAAATAGTTCACGCCACATTTAGATAACTACCTATGAACCAAACCATAAGGATACACCACTCCCTATATCTCCTAGTGCACATCCAATACCAAACAACCAATATGTGTAATCACACCATACCATTATTAAAACAAGTTCACCACATCTAATATACATTCACCATCATTATAATTTCACAATTTATAGTCATTCAAATGCATGCACACATTTCACCATATTATCACTTCATATATAGCCCTATAGCTATAATCACGACACACCACACATACCATAGTCACCAATTCCTATAACTATCATATACTTACCCGTGCATGGTGCACATCCACGCACGCTGACGTAACATTCATATATACCACTATATACTCAGCACATATACACACTTAGCTTTAGCTAGCACACATATATTCACGCAACCAAGTCCTTAGTGAATAACTATACTACAAGACCAACTCATAGAACTATATATCGGTATAGCCACCCACAATTATGTGCGTAACACAACCAGGCACAAACAATCCAAACATTATACATACATCATCCATCACTATACACCAACCACATACAATACACCAATGTACATAGAGTATACCCACTCAAGCTTGAGTGAGACTCAAATCATAGCAGAGTATTCTATATCCATAACACAACATCCATACATATATCAATACCAACACACATACAATTTCATAAGCACCATGAAATTAAATACACTATGACAACATATCAAATTACACTAGTGGGGCCCACCAAACTACCTTAAGGTTGATACGGCAACGACAAGCTCTATTGGCTAGGCAAAAGGAAAGAAACCGAAATCAAAAGCGTGACGAATGGAAAGATCGAAAGCACGAGTTCATCAAGGACGAAGGAAAGGAGCCAGATTGGTTAGATGAACTAGGGTAAAACTGTGATTTGCTTAGGTGGGAAGAGTAAGAGGTAAGGATACCCTTATGAAATAGAGAAAAATAGTATGTAAAAGTTTTAAGTTCAAATATGAAAAGTTTGAAAACTGTTGTACTTCAAAAGTTGGTGTCCCTTTTCGTATAAAAATATTTAGAGGTCGATAAAACAAATTGTTCGAAATAAGCTTGAGTCGAATATACATGGTAGGAGAAAATGGTTTATTGGTTTATATACAATCATTATAAAAGGAAGTAAATCATTTACACGAATATTAAGGTCGTAGTTTAGGAAAATATTACACGGTAGTAATTTAATAACGTTTGCAAACTTTGAAATTATATTAAATTAACTTAAGAATTTAAACTCAGGTTAAATGCTTTCAAAATCGTTAAGCCAGGGAAAATTTAAAGTAATCAATATTGAAACTACTTTTTGAGGAATCAGGATCTGCCAAAAAGAGACTGTTTTACACAAAGCTCTTAACATACGAGCACCACGAGCCTGGTGCTGATATATAAAAATAATTGAAATTCCATTTAGGTTAGAAATTATTCTAAAGGCATGTATGGTGAACGGAAAGATAACAATAGCTTATTAGTAGGATTATCAAAATTTGTAGTGAAACTTTAAAATCAAATTTATGGAAGGTATAAATCAGGAAATGGTTTTGAAAGGAAATTTTACGGAAATCGGAACTAGGAAAAATGTTGAGCTTAACATCGACTTGCTGAAATCATATGCGACTTGAAAAATATATTAAAGGAAGTGCGACGAGTCATTTGAACCGCATAAATAAGAAAGGAAATTATAAATCGAATTGGGAAAAATAGAAATACGGCTCAGAATACAATTAATATGTGAAAAGGAACAAGATATTTAAATAGGTATGAAAAGTATAGGCTGGAAAAACATTATAAAACAGTAATCAAAATCTCGTCAAACCCTTCGAAATTTCAAAATGAATTTAAGTCAACGGAAAAGCATGAAGTCCAAATACATATATTAAAAGTTTTCGAATGAGTTTAAACCTTGCGAATAAGGGAATCGAAAATACTTCCAAAGATTCAGCATTTGCGATAAAGAGATTTTAAAGTATGTATGCTAAACAGTTAGATTAAATCTCATAGTTTAGAAAAATGGTATATCGAATTTTCAAAATAGTATTAGAGTCCTTAAACCGAAATGCGAAAAAAATATAGATTAGAAAATGGTTACAAGATAGTAATTTAAAATTACGACCAAATAGACTTTGAAATCTAAGAATTGCTTTAACTTAACCGAAGGTAAGGGAAATATACGAGAAGCGGATTTAAAACAAAATTTAAATTGAGTAAAAACTTTAAATAAGGAAAGCATTTGAAAATGACTTGGAAGATTCAAGATTTACAACGGAGAATATTTGAAAGGTCAACGATTATCGAAACGTGGTGGTCATGGGGATCAAGGCAAGGGATTTGGTCGGATGATCAAAGCATAAATACGCCTAGAGCATGACTTAGGAAAATCTACGGGAAACTCCTACGATCAACCAACTAAAGATTATGGAACTAAGCGCTAAGACTCCCTAAGGGCTAGACATCGATGAAATGAGTTCAACTTGGTCCGAAATCGATGAACCCAAGCGAACAACAAAAGGAATCCTAGAAGTCTAATATGGTCGGGGCTATACAAGAATCACCGGGATAACCCCTACGACAGTCAAATCAATTCCTAACAGGGAGTCTAACTAACAATCAGGGACCTCTAACTAGCAAGCACAGACGTCTAACTAAGTCTTCCTATCATCTAGTGACAAGAAAAACGATTAGAACTAGACTCAAGACTTGTGACTTGGATGTTTTAATTTATTTAATGGACATTTTGTTGTTATTATCGTTGTTCCGGTTATTCACAGTTGCAAAAGGACCTGCATGGGCCACCACTAAAACCTGTCACGACCCGCTTCCCTAAAATGGAGGCGAGACGTGAGGAGATCCGCTCAGACGTGGAGCTGTGAAGCTGCAGTCTGATAAGCGTATAAAATATCAATTGGCAGGTCCTTGCAAGTGCGACACGGGACAACAATAATAACAAGGAAAAGAGAGAGATAAAATATTCAATCTCAGAATATCCACAATAAATTTCAACATCACAGAAAAGCCACCAGGCTAAAAAAAAATCAAAAGGGAAGTACAAGAGACGGAAAAGAGGCCTAAGGCATGGCCGACATAGTACATATCATCAACAAGAAAAGAGAGGTGCTACGCACCGACAGCCTAACAACGACTAAGCAGAAAATAACAACAGCTAGAAGGAGCTCTAGGACTGGTCTCCTATGTCCTCGAACTCAACACCTGCAACCTGCTCGTCCTCAACGGCCAACTCTGGCTCACAATCTAACATGTGACACCCAAAAGAGAAAAGGGGCACATGTCAGCAAGTCTGGAAAGACTTGAGCAAGGAAACTGAAAGGAAAGTAAACTAGCAACCTAGCAGTTTTAATATGCATGACATGGCAGTTATAACATGAGTGCACAATTAAGACATGGTGAACAGTAAGTAAAATGGAACAAGTATCGGGACAAGACAAGAGTAGCCAAGCTACTATCAATCTCAATCAATTCATATTATTGTAGGTGTTTACGCCCTTCGCTGAATGGTAAACATTCAGACCGATCGGCACTAAACACAAATCACATTTCACGTTGTTTTGTAGATGTTTGCGCCCTTCGCTGAATGGCTAGCATGTCAGTCCGATCGGCCCCAAACACTACCCCACCCCAAAGAGTTTACGCTTTACAACTGCAGTTGTTGATCAAACAGACTCCCAGTTGATTGGCCGCTTAACCCTCACCCCCTATACCCACACGTAATGGAGCCTGGGGTCCCCGCACATGGAACTCAGCTAGTGAGCCTGGGGTTGCCCCGCACATTGAGCTCGCATTCTTAGTTCACAATTCAATACATTTCGAGCGTTGGGGTTTCCAACTCATTATGCTCGCTTCTGGTCACGAACCAGGAACACAAGTAGTGTAGCAAAGCTACGCAATCACGGGATCACCAAAACAATGCAATGACATGACATTTAATTTGCGTACCGTTAATGGAATTCAAACATGACAGGCAAAGATGCAGGGACGATATGAACAGATAATTGCGTACCGTTAATTGAATTTAAACGTGACATACAAGCATGATGAAGGTGACGGATCTAGCTTCGTTGTCAAGCTAAATCAAAGGCGTCCAGACAGCTATCCTTTCACTGTCTAGTCTCTTTTACGCTAAAACAAGGTAATGGCCTAAGCATGGCCTAAACAACAAGGGTAGCAAGTTTCACTTGCCTGAATTACGTGCCGGTATTACAATACTCAATGTCCAATCACAGATTCACAAATTCCAGAGCTCCCACGCTCGGTCCAACAATCAGCCTACAGTCCCGTATTATTAAGTTGGATTAGTGAGTTACAAAGCAGTAAAAGTAATTGTTTTTAATCTTGAATTAACATGCGATGGTTGGGGTTCCTACGGTGCAGATCTTACCTTAACACGACGCGAGAGCTACTCTGACGTCGGGTAGCGACGTCAGGGGTTGGATTCCTGTAGTGCGCACGGTATAGGAAGACGGATACTCTGTGATAAAATCACGAGCACGAATAAGTTTGTTACGAGGGTACAAGAAATTATTAGGCAACCTGTGACGTCTAATAAACCAATTTTAGTTAAATTCTCCAATCTGATACGGTTTCGCGTTCATATCAATGTCGCCTATATGTTAACTGAGCCAAAATACCAATTATATATATAACCCTTACCTCTGCAAAAATCCTAATAACATACCTAGTGCACAGAGAAGTTCATTAATGGTTATAACAATTTATCTTGCTGCTATTTGTCATGTAAGATACACTAGTATTCTATAAGGCCTACATCTCTATCCATAATAATAATATATAAACTCTAAGATATTAGGGGTAAAGCTACCTGTTGTGTAGAGCTATATAGTTAAACATTAGAATTGATGTTACAACACAAGTAATAGAATATACAATAATATTAAAGTGTTTTTCATACAACTTACGCAAGGCAAGATAACTCCCAGGTTCGCTGCTGTGCACGGCGGGGTGTGTGCGTGCTGCTGAAGGCCAAGCGGCGTTTTGCGGCGGAGCAGCGGGTGAGAAGATCGGGGCGATGCCGGAGGGGGTTCGAGGATCAGGGGACACCGGAGGGGGCCTGCTCTGCGGGCGGCGCTGCTGTGGATGCTTACAGGCGAACGATGGGTCGAGGCAGTCGGAAAAGACGCCAAGGGGGAGAGGAACATCGGAGAAGTCGGGCTAGGGCACTGCCGGAGGGGAGGTCTCGGTGCTCGTCGGAGGGGAGGAGAAACAGGAGGCTATTCATGCGAGGTTGGGGTTTCTCCGATGATGGGTGACCGGAGGGGATCGCCGCGGCCTGAGGAGGGGGAGTCGATGGGGATGCTGATGGAAGTCGATGGGTCCGAGCGATGAGAAGGACGGCATGCCCGACTTGTGTGCGTGGAGAAACGAAGACACAGGCGGCGGCTGATTCTTAGGTTGATGTGAATGAAAGCCCTAGGGCTCACGGGGGTTTTAAAAGAATTGGGTTTCTAAGGAGGGTCTGCATCACGTGAGGGAAGAGAAAGTTTAGGTTAAACAAAACAATATAAGTTGATGTCCCAAGGGTTGTATAAAGGGCAGATGGAAATATGGCTAGATGCCAGCACGTGAGCATGCCAAGCTTGGCTGTGTGCACTCAAGAGGGTTCGGCCTATGCAAATGAGTGGTTAGCCTAAACTAAGAAGTGATTAGGATATAATAAGAATAATTGGTGGGTTACACAACTTAAAAACTTAGGGTTTAAAATATACAGATTAGGCAAAAAGTGGAAGTAGGTCAAACGAAGCCCAAAAATCGTGAAATAAATATTGAGGTGACCGGGACGACGAGAGAAGGAAGACGGAGGAGACGGATCATAATTTCGATGCCAAGTGGCGAAACTAAAAATAGAAACGTCTCCCGACAAAGGCGGAAATCGTGACGTCTCTTCAAATAAGATCAAATCGTGGGAGAACGACCCGGAAATGACGTTCCCAATTAACACCACGATTTAATGCTCTCAGAGAGGGTCACAACGGCATATCACACTATAGGGTTCGGTCACGGACAAGGTCTAAAATAAATACGTGCATGAAGAAGATTACGTGCACGAAAAGCGCACAAAGGATACGGGGTCCAAAGGTGACGGTAATTCTAAGTTGGGCACACGTCGGGGTGGCTTACTAAGGATGCAACCAAGGCGCTACGGCCCTAACGATTCGACAACACAACCCACATACAAAGCAACAAAACCAATCCGATACCCGAAATTGCTATACGCACAGCCGTATAACGAATAGTGGGTACCGGCCGTTACAGTACTACTTATCATCTATTGGGATAATAAATATGTTGTGTGGTGTTTCTCTGAGATTGCAACCTGTCCTTCAATGGAATTACTACAAACGCTTATTGTGCATCGAACAAGGAAGAAGAAAAAAAATTCCTCCTTGTTTTATGCACATGCGGACCTTCGTCGCGTCCTCGCTCCTGGGTATTTTAGGAAGCGGGGCGTGACAGGATGACCACCCAAGATGTGCAGAGATGAGGATGAGGGATAATAATGTATATATGTATCCTCCAAACAGCAACCCCACTATTCTAATACACATGTTGCTAAACTCATAACCTCAAACAAGTGTTCCTAAAATAAATCATTACTTCTCGTCTCGTTACTGAATAATTTTACAATTGTAAGTATATCATGAACTTAAATATATGTCCAATTCTTCTCCTTTCTTTTTAATTTCTACCTCATAATTCTTGTCTTAAATAATTAATACTTTAAACAAGGTAACCTCGGAAGGGAAAATACCAACTATCCTTAATTAATACTTCTTACAAATTTCCTCGCTTATTTGCTCATCAATGCTACCGTAACATCTTCTTGGGGGGTTTTACTGTACGATATCTTCTATACCTCAGTCCTCTAAAACAAAACTGTACATTCTCAGAGGTTGTCCATCCGTAATATATCCTAACTTGTAGTACTTTAATTGTGACATCCACAAATCCCAATTCTAATCTTCTTCTTATATTAATCCATTGATATAACGGTGTTATACCAATTACTAACATAAGATGACAAGTACAAATACGCCTAGTTTACATCATCATCTACCATCGACATTTATCATGTTCCCAACTCATCGTGACAACTCATAAGTTTAAACGCCTTAATTAACAAATTATTAAATCACATCTCATTATTTCTTATTGAATCTTATCCTAAGCACTTAGATTAATTTATGCAACTATCCATTCGTATCAACATTTCATGTCATTTCCGGCGTCTCCATCACCTGATTTGTATGATAAAATCGTGTACATACTCTACTAATCATCATCAGCATCATAAATCATGTAATATCTACAAAGTTACTCTCAGCTGCTACTAATATGAATTCTAAATCCGTAATGTACTCTCCTCTTATACACTTTTCATTGTATAGAATCATATTGAAGTCATTATGTATGGGTATACCCAAATGTGAAATATAACTCTTGAACACATCATTCTTGTAAACAATCAATACAACTATACTTTACATCATCTCAAACTACTCCCATCCGTAATTATAATCTTCTAATGATAAGAATCATATCTAGCATCCTATTAACATAATGCATAACAAAAGTTCAACATTGTTGATGATAGAGATAAAAGTAGAAGTAAACATTTTCAAAAGAAAAGGTTTATAACGCAAATGTAAAATAATCTCGCTAAAGTGGTGATTCGTATAAATTGGAGTCAAGCCCACGGAGCAGACCCACGGCCCAACTACGGACGGAAGGCCCCCAAGCAAGACCAGGCCCATGCAGCGAGGCCCACCAAACTGAGTTCCCGCCCAAGACGACCCGCCTTAGGGGACGCACGATCTGCTCGTGCGCCCCAAAGGCCGCGATCCCCGTGGACCCGAAATCCCCTTTAATGGCCATTAAGGTGCCCATTAACGGGGGGACTGCCCACGACGCACGCCGGGGCAAGGGAGAAGGCGGATCGCAGGGGCACGATGGGAGGCGGGAAGGTGGCTGAGATAGGGGGCAATCATGGGCGAAGCACTATAAGAAGGCAATGAGAGCAAGGAAGCAGGGGCCGACCTCAGGTAACCAAAACCATGCCCAAGGTACTTCATCAACGACCTAAAGTTCCACCATTTCCCATATCTCTCTCCCACTCGCGCCTTGGACCCGAGTATCGCTCTCCAAGCGAGACGTACCGGTCCCGCCGAGTGACTCCTCAGATCCCAATCTGACTTACGCATCGGAGGGGCTTTGGCCGAAACCTAGGTCCGGCCCCCCTGACGAGCTATTCGAATATTTCAGGAAGGAACAAGACCAAGCGTAGAGGCTTCCCCTCGATGCCAAGCGCTCTCTCCGACATCCAGTAGGAGCGCCGTCCAAGCCACTCGCAACGCGTCGAGGCTCCCCCTCGACGCTGACCGACCGAGTCACAAGCAGCACACCGAGGCTTCCTCTCGACGCCTGACCAGCCGAGGCCGAGCCCCCGACACTGAGCCCTCGCCACCGAGCCGAGGCCTCCCCTCCGCTCGGCACCAAGACGACGATTCAAAGCTCGACCCCGACTTACTCTCCAACTCACGCTCCGCGCACGAGCACACGGAGCACCCAAGGGGCCCCAACCGACCCCTTGACCACGTTGACCAAGGGGTCCTTAGTCAACGCTACTGTGGTGAGAAAACACCCCGAAACATCTGGCACCGTCTGTGGGAACGAAGTAAGCCCACACTAAACCACCGAGATGGACCCTAACTGCAGTGGCACAGTACGCATGCCCACCATCCCTGAGGAGGGGGATTACGCCCCCACCGAGAACCGGTGCTTCCCCGCCACCGGGAGAGCCGGCAACGCTCAGCCGGTCACCCAGGAGCAGCTCCGTGCCCTGAACCAACAAACCAACGCTAACATCCAAAAGTTGGTCGCAACGATTCAACAACTCGTCGGCAGCACGCAGGGGAACAGGGCGGAGGAGACCCACCGAGGGGCGGGGGATCGCCATCCCGTACGATCCACCGTCGTCGCTGACAATGGGAACGGGACCTACAACCCGGAGCGGCGGTTCACCATGCCGGGCTTCGACTTTGCACGGGCTCCCACCCTGACCTCATATCAGGATGGCGGCAGGTGGAAACCCAAGCCGCCCTGGGAAGAGTCCGTCACCGCCCGGGGCTGGGAAGGGGACGCGCACCGACTCAGCCCCCCCAGAGTGGTGGAGGCCAGGTGGGCGGCCAAGCGTGAACCGACCCCCCCCCCCCGCAACCAGACGAAGAGCGACTAGTAGGGATTCATGGCGATCGGTGCCCCTTAACTCGGAGGATAACCGAGGCTCGGGTCCCCCCACACACTTCCGGGTGCCTCTGTTGGACAAGTACGATGGCTCGGGCGACCCGACAGACCATGTGATGGACTACGAAGGAACCAAGGCCTTCCAAGGGGCCGACGACACCTTGCTCTGCAGGGGTTTCTACTCCACTCTCCAGAAGGCGGCGACGACCTGGTACCGCAGCCTGCCCCCCTCCCCCCCGCTCCATCGACAGTTTTGAGGAGCTCACTGGGCTGTTCTATAGGGAGTTCATGGCCGGGCGGCAGGTAATTCCCGATTCAGAGCAGCTATTTAATGTGGTGCAGGCCCCGGGAGAATCGCTGAGGCACTTTATGCGTCGCTTCAACGTTGAGCGGCTGAATGTGAAAAGCTGCCCCGAACTAATTGTCAAAGCCACTCTGAGGAAAGGCCTGCGACACATGGGCCTGAAGAAGTCCTTACACACTGACCCACCCAAGGACCTCGCGGTAGTCATGGCGAGGGCCAAACGGTTCATGGTGTCAGACGAGGCCTTGGCCTCCGACGAGGGGAAGGCCAAGCGAAGGACCAGGCGCGACGAGGCTGAGCGTCACGACCCGGAGGAGCACCGACCCGAAAAGAGGCCCAATGGGAAGCGGTGGAAAGAAGAACAGCGACACACCTAGCTGAACGTCGCTTCGGACGTCATCTTGGCACACGCCCAGAAGGAGGGGCACTCATCCGGCCTCCTCCGAGGATGAAGAAGGGCGAGAGAAGCGAAGACAAATACTGCAAGTATCACAAGGACAACGGCCATGACACCGAAGACTGCTGGCATCTGAAGAAGGACATTGAGAAGCTGATGAGCGGGTGACATTTGAAGAACTTTGCAGAGGATCATACCTTGGGGAGGGGACGTCCAAGCAACTTGACAAAGGGAAGAAGGTCAGCGTGGTCCAGTCAATCGCACGGGTGATCGAATGAAGGAGCAGGGCGCGTGACCGCTACCTAGCCAGACAAGGGCTCTTTTGGACGTGACCTCAGCTGTTTTTTATCTTCATTTCTATTTCCTCCAAATGTACAAGTCCACGGGACCTTAATAGTACAACCGCAGTCTTTTTCTCCGCACATCTCCTCCAATGGCCAGTTGTCATGATCGAATGAAAAAGCTTGACTTTCATTCTCGGAAGTCAGCCGACGCGTAACGGGACAGAATAGGGATCAACTCCTCAAGGATGAAGGCCATTCAACTAAACTCCCCGCTCGTAAGGCTGGGGGCAACTCCCCCAGCAGGCAGGAACACCGCTCGGTCCTAAGCCGAGGGATGGCCTCCCTCGCCGACCGAGCAGATCGCCTGCTCGTAAGGCTGGGGGCAACTCCCCCAGTAGGCGGGAACACCGCTCGGTCCTAAGCCGAGGGATGGCCTCACTCACCGACTGAGCAGATCGCCCGCTCATAAGGCTGGGGGCAACTCCCTCAGCAGGCGGGAACACCGCTCGGTCCTAAGCCGAGGGATGGCCTCCCTCGCTGACCGAGCAGATCGCTCGCTCGTAAGGCTGGGGACAACTCCCCCAGCAGGCGGGAACACCGCTCGGTCCTAAGCCGAGGGATGGCCTCCCTCGCCGACCGAGCAGATCGACCGCTCGTAAGGCTGGGGGCAACTCCCCCAGCAGGCAGGAACACCGCTCGGTCCTAAGCCGAGGGATGGCCTCTCTCACCGACCGAGCAGATCGCCCGCTCGTAAGGCTGGGGGCAACTCCCCCAGTAGGCAGGAACATCGCTCGGACCTAATCCGAGGGATGGCCTCCCTCACCGACCAAGCAGATCGCCCGCTCGTACGGCTGGGGGCAACTCCCCCAGCGGACGGGAACACCGCTCGGACCTAAGCCGAGGGATGGCCTCCCTCGCCGACCGAGCAGATCGCCCGCTCGTAAGGCTGGGGGCAACTCCCCCAGCAGGCGGGAACACCGCTTGGTCCTAAGCCGAGGGATGGCCTCCCTCACCGACCAAGCAGATCGCCCACTCGTAAGGCTGGGGGCAACTTCCCTAGCAGGTGGGAACACCGATCGGACCTAAACCGAGGGGTGGCTTCCCTCGCCGACCGAACGGAACGACCGCGCGTAAGGCCGGGGGCAACTTCCCCAGCAGGCGGGAGTGCCGCTCGGTCCTAAGCTGAGGGACCGCCATCCTTGCCGACCGAAGGGATCGATCGCCCATAGGGCTGGAAGTAGCTCCCATGGACGACAAGAACATCGCTCGAATCAAAGCCGTGGGGCAATGTCCGGCCTAGAACCTCTCGCCTACGCAGTAAGCAACAATGGGGCAAGACATCCACAAAGCTAGAACAAAAGAAGCACTTCATTCATTCAAGGAGACTCATACAACATCGTTGAGTTACATAAATCTAAGGTGGTTGAAGACACTGTTGCTGACAACAAAATTTGTCACCCACGAAACACTCGAGGAAGAGAGCGGGAGGCGACGACCTGAGGTGGTTGGGGACACTGTGGTTAACAACAAAATTTGTCACCCAAGAAATACCAAAGGGGGAGAGCGGGGGGCTACGGCCTAGGGCCTCGGGAAGCGAGAGGATGCGTCTTCGGGCACCTCCCCTTGCTCGGAGCGTGAGGGACCCGCTGACGGCAGAGGCACCCGGGCAAGCTCGACGAACCGCTGGAACGAGTACTGGACGACGCCCACAATCCGAGGAGCCAAGAGGTCATCGTAAGAACCGAAGGCCTCTCGAAGGACCCCAGCGATTTTCTCCCGAAGGGCGCCACAGACACCCCTATCGACCTCTTCGGCGAATCGGGTCCGCCGACGCAAATCCTCCAGCTCCCGTCGAAGGTCGTCCATCTCGCGGCGGGATGACTCGTCCGCCTCTTGAGCCGCCCTCCGAGCCTCCTCCAACTCTCCCTGGAGGTCCAGCACCTTGGAAGAGAGCTCGTCCACCCAATGCTGGAGATGCCGAGCCCTCATGCACGCTTCCTAGACGGTGACTTCGGCATCTCCGGCTCGCGAGCGCTCCCGGGCGTGGGATTCCTCAAGATCTTTCGTCCGCGCTGCCCTGCGATGTGCCTCAACCGCCATTACAGTCGCCTGCAAAAGAAAGGAGAATTAAAAGGGCGACTCGTTGAAGCCTTAAATAGCCAGAGGCAGCATGAAAACGACGATCAACATCGTGTCAGACCTGTTGGAGCTGCCAGAGTATCGACTCCGACAACTTGTCAGTAGGCGCTCTCTCCAGGAGAGCGCGATCCCTGGGTAGGACCAAGCAAAGCGCCAACTTGTTAGCCACGGATCGGTCGACAAACACCGAGTCGCCTGGGAAGACCTCTTGAGTCCCAAAGGCACTCACCAGGGCGTCATCGGCACCTACCACAGGAGGAGTAGCGGGAGCGGTCGCCGTGGCCGTCGGGGCGGCCTCAACCAGGGTCAGTGGGCCTCGGGGGCATCCGAACCGCCGACACACGAGCTGTTCTTCTTTCGTCTCTTCCTGCTAGGCCCGGAAGACGGCAAAGGGGAACGCCCACGCTCCGCATCACGATCGTCCGCAGGGGCGACAACCCGTGAACCGGCCTCCGTGCCACCTCCCTCAGCCGGAACTACGGGGGCGGGTTCCACCTCCCCGACCTTCCCTTCCGGAGGGCCTGTCGTGGTCAGAGGGGAAGGCGAGGCCTCCACTCTGCCCACGGCAGGCTCGGCTCGACGAACCTCCTCGTCAACGGAGCGGCGAGGCGCATGACCAGAGGGATTCCCCCGACTCCTGCTGGAGCCCCTCCGGATGAGCTCGTCAACGTTGCGGGTGAACTCGCGACCGGCCATCTCTGCAGGGAGAAAGACGATCAGGGTAAGCGCAAGGAGACACGGAAAGATAAAGGAAAGCCTACCGGGTGACCACATGAGTGTCTTAAGAAACAGGTCATCCAGCAGGGGCCAGATCGACCTCTCCTCTAGGGAAAGCGATGACAGAAGTTGGATCGATACCCGGTCGGCCTCGGAGAGGGGCAGAGTTAGATCATGTTGGAAAACTCCCCCCAACCTGTCAAGATCTCGGCCTTCTCGAGAAAGACAACAAAGATAAAGTTAGAACTCTAATCCCCCGCCCAGCGGGGCAGACCGAGCAAACACTGCCTCCCGGCACGGGCCCAGAGGTACTGCCACGACCCGTGGCCGACCTTCTGAACCCGGTAATAGTAAAACAGGAGAGGAAGGGTCGGCACCACATCGTGAACGTGGAAGAGTGCAACAAACCCTGTCAGCACCGCGATGGAGCACGGAGTCAGCTGACACAGGGATATTGTCAAATACTCCATGAATAGGAGTATGAAGGGGTGAAGGGGGAAACGCAGGCCCAGACGGAACATCTCTGTGTAGACGCCAACCTCATTGCTCCGAGGGAAACAAATCCGCTCGTCGATAAAGAGAAGTCGGACGTCGTACGGGTGGCATAGATATTTCTCACGGATCTCCGCGATCACCGGGAACGAGGCCATAGACAGCGTGCCGAGGATCGCTGGGGGAATCTCAAATTTCTTGACGGCCTGGGCCACCTCGCCGCCGGCGGGATCCGTGAAGAGTTTGCGTTTTCCCTTGTCCCCAGCCGGACACTCCCCGGATGGAGTCCCTGGCCCTGGAGGTCGGACATTGCCAGAGCCGGGCACTCGTGGATCCCTGGATCTTGATGCAGGGCCACCTATCCTAAGTGAAGCCATGAGGAGGAAGGAGAAAAGTTACCTTTAGAAGCTAGTAGAGGGAGGAGGTACGATGGAAGAAACTCGAAGCAACACTGAATTCGGGAAGGAAAGCGCGAAGGGGATCGAAACTCTGTGCAACAACACCTTTATCTGCGAGGCAATCGGGGGATTTGAATCGTTCTGAGAGAGGGACGTGGTGGCAGTTGAATATCAGCGGCGCCTCGAAACCTGCACCACTGGAAGACGAATCGACCCGCCTCATGATGAAACCTATTTAATGAACCCACCTCGACCGGCGCACCAGTCAAAATCAGCAGAGGTCACATCGGCCGAGCCGAGCCCACAGAAGTAGATCGACCCGACCGATGGGGTAAATTGATTCGTATAAATTGGAGTCAAGCCCACGGAGCAGACCCACGGCCCAACTACGGACGGAAGGCCCCCAAGCAAGACCAGGCCCACGCAGCGAGGCCCACCAAACTGAGTTCCCGCCCAAGACGGCCCGCCTTAGGGGACGCACGATCTGCTCGTGCGCCCCAAAGGCCGCAATCCCCGTGGACCCGGAATCCCCTTTAATGGCCATTAAGGTGCCCATTAACGGAGGGACTGCCCACGACGCACGTCGGGGCAAGGGAGAAGGCGGATCGTAGGGGCACGATGGGAGGCGGGAAGGTGGCTGGGATAGGGGACAATCATTGGCGAAGCCCTATAAGAAGGCAACAAGAGCAAGGAAGCAGGGGCCGACCTCAGGTAACCAAAACCATGCCCAAGGTACTCCATCAACGACCTAAAGTTCCACCATTTCCCATATTTCTCTCCCACTCGCGCCTTGGACCCGAGTATCTCTCTCCAAGCGAGACGTATCAGTCCCGTTCAGTGACTCCTCAGATCCCAATCTGACTTAAGCATCGGAGGGGCTTTGGCTGTAACCTAGGTCCTGCCCCACTGACGAGCTATTTGTCTATTTCAGGAAGGAACAAGACCAGGCGTGGAGGCTTCCCCTCGACGCCAAGCGCTCTCTCTGTCGTCCAGTAGGAGCGCCGTCCAAGCCACTCGCAACACGTCGAGGCTCCCCCTCGACGCCGACCGACCGAGTCACAAGCAGCACGCCGAGGCTTCCCCTCGACTCCCGACCAGCCGAGGCCGAGCCCCCGACACCGAGCCCTCGCCACCGAGCCGAGGCCTCCTCTCCGCTCGGCACCAAGACGACGATTCAGTGCTCGACCCCGACTTACTCTCCAACTCATGCTCTGCGCACGAGTGCACGGAGCACCCAAGGGGCCCCAACCGACTCCTTGACCACGTTGACCAAGGGGTCCTTGGTCAAAGCTACTGTGGTGAGAAAACACCCCGAAACAAGTGGTAATGAGTAAATAGATGCACTAATGTGGTAGCCAAGAGATAGTATAGGATACAGAGCTGTTTGATGTAACAAATCAAGTTTGCGACAAATGGATTCGGGTGAGGCAAGGATATGAAGTTAGCTTGATCAGAAAGGTGATCTTACAGGTGCAAAAAGTAAGAATAAACATGCATATACGAGTGGAAAGTAAAGTACTGGTGGCTCCTCAAGTGTGGTAAGTAAAGTGCATGTAATGCATAAAGTAAAGGTGATTATGTAAGTACAAAAGTAACGACCGTGTCATGGCATATGGTAGTAACAATGTTTTAACCAACAGGCAATGTGATGATGATAGGAAGACAACCAGGCCGACGCAGTAATATTGAAAAGGACAAGTAATGAGTGAGCATGAGGAAAACAAACGTTGCTTGACTATATAACAGTGTAGGTTGGCCTAATAATAAGTCTAGTTTAACTCCCAAACCAGCCAGGCAGTCAAGGCTTGAAGGCACAGTTCACTTCTATGACCGCAGAACAAGTCCTTTGGTTGACCAATCCCCTTCACATTCCTTTCTAGACACTGATCCAGTAGTAATTTAAGACCGCTCATTAATGTACCGTTCTATCACGTTTGAGTAGTCTTGACTTAGTCTGTAGAACAGTGGTATCAATCTGTAGTCGTGACAAGAGTCAGCTTGATCAGGTGGCATAGAGATGGTTATGAATGATTAAATAGGAGAATGGATAAAATGTGACAATATCCCAATAACGCATATAAAGATAGTGAGTATGGTACAAGTTAAAATAGTAGATAAGTAAAAGACAAAAGAGCCATGTGTGAGTGTTTGCTTCGTAAATAGATAGTTTTTTTGACAAAAATTTTTAAAGTATAAATACGATGAATACAAAACTAATACATTAAAATAGTTGAAGTTTTATTTAGCATAAAAAGTATTTAAAATTGGTATATGGTCGGTTGTTTTGAAATCAGTTGTAGTATAGTAAGAACAATGTCATACATAATCAGGAATCATGTCCTTGCGGTCCAGCAGACACTGCAAGGGACGTGACTAAGCCAGGATCACTTACCCCAAGTCCAGCTAGGGTGATCCAACAAACTTAGCCAAACACATTGACCGGATCATGGTCCATTGAAGGAAACTTATCATTTATATGCATGCCATCAACAAAAGGGTTTTAAAGATAAAGATCTCCATATGTAGAAAGTAAAATATGTGGGTATGGATGGTATAGATTATAAATCATTATAATATGGTGACTAAAAATGTTCATCGAAGGAAACTCAAAATCAAAGAATAATTTTTAAGTCAGTTGAAAAATACGAGGCCTATGTAAAAGATTTTTAAAGAAGTTAAACTGGACGAGAAATTTCATGAAGAACATTGACAGTGAATCAATATAGTAATGTGGATGATTCAAAAGGAGAATGACGGCTGTCAAGAAGATCACGTGGATCGAAAGCAAGGATTAGAAATATGAGTACGGGTAGGATTGACTTGTGAAAGGTTACGATAAATTCCTAAGGTCAAAAGTGGAATGTGAAATGAAGGGAGATTAAACAACAAGGATATACCGATTTGGTTGACTAAGGATCAGGAAACTTAGGACTGGAATTTTCTAATGACGTTGATCGGGGTAGAAGATTCTAGGGACAGTGTTGTTTGAGAGTCAAGATTGTAATATTATCTATGTTGTTTTAAAGTATTTTGCATGAGCATAGACCTGTATGGGCCACCACTAAAACCTGTCACGCCCCGCTTCCCATTAGGCTTGAGAGCGAGGACGCGAACGGGCCCGCTTGTGCAAGTCAGGAGGAGGTACTTTTGCTTTTCTTTCCTCCTTGACTTAACACAATAAGCGTCTGTGTAAAAACTGCAGGTTCTTGCTTGCATTACTCAAAAACAACACAGATAAGTAAAACAATATTACAATCTCAACCGTCTCAACGGAATTACAACAAATGGAGAAAAGAAGAGTGGGTCTTATGACCCATACAACGAATGAAAAGAAGTGTAATGAAAGTTTGCTAGGTCGACAAGTCTTGGTCCACTGGTTCAGCTATTGCAACTAGTCCTCCTGGTGCTATAGCTCGGGATCTGACATACATCCAAAAATATGAATGTATGTCAACAAGGGTCTGCAAGCAGAGGTCAGAAACCCAAGGCAATGTATATACAAATTTATACTGGATTTAATTGGCATTGATCATTTAAATGAGATAGCGACAACAAGATTTAAACAAACTGATTATAAAATGAAATAAAGCAAAGACATCCTATCATGCAGTTCTAAGTAGTTTAACGAGTAAAGTAAATCTTCTCTTTGGTTCATTAGCATGTCAATATAACTGAGATAACAAACCCAAGTTGCAAGTTTCACGTTAGCATTTCACGATTGTTAGCATTCACGATTGTTAGCATGTCATGTCTATAATAGGGTTCTCGCCTTTAGGTCGTGATGAGTGAGTCGTTCTTCTCACGAGGCTTACCGTGATTGGCGCTAACCCACCGCATACGGGTGGTCCCCTTGAAGAGAGTACGCATTCATACGCCTAGTAGTCGCTCAACCCTTACCCCACCCAAGATTTGTGCTAGAACACGAGCCAGCCTAATTCACGAATTACAAGCACGAATTTGTCAACTCACATGACATCACGAAAATCATGATTTCGCCTTCGAGGCGCACGATCTCATGATGTCACGCACTAGTTAATTCTTTCAAGGCATGCAGCAATTAAATAACAGGATCATTTATTTATAGGTTGCAATTTCTATGTACAAGAGTATCGAAAACAGCATTCGCAATTATTTAGCAAAAAGGGTGAATATGCAATTTTAACGAAAACGAACAGAAAGTTGATTTTTCTTGTTATTGTTCTAAAATAAGCTATATCAAGTTATATGCCGTTGGATCACATTTTTAGCCACGGATGCCATGGTGGTAATATAACGTGTCATTTCATGGGTAGATCTTAAGTTATGCAACTTTACATTTAAGGGACTAATTGAACATCCAATTTCAAAAATACACTATAAATTGTATACTTGCCTGATTTCGGTGATTTTGGTGCTGTTGGGTTCGTCTTGACAAGTACTACATGCCGGTACCGCCGGTTCTCTGTTTTGGTTAAACAATTCACCGAATTAGATATATTGCGAGATAATCAAAATATCGGGTAAATCCCCGAATTGGGTTCGTCTAATTTTATTGTGTTCTCTGGCTAGGGTGATGCCTATATTGTGTTAAACTAACCTGATACACTTATTTTTATACTATTATCATGACCCTAACATTATTTAACAGTTAATAATCTTTTTGAAATTAATACTAACAGACTAATTCTAACAAGTTTAATTTTTAATACTAACATCCTATTAAAACCCATCTTAGCTTAAGCTAATGGTATGGTTAACATCCTAATTTAATACCCATACCCACTTACACCTACTCCTACATTATTCTAATACCCTAACTCCCCACCCCCTCTTTCTTTATCTTTCAGCCTGTTATCCTATCTCATTCTTTAATACCCTTAACTAGGTTGTCTCCTCTATTTTTCTTTATTCATTTAACAAGGCTGACAACTCTTTACTCATACGGCCACTCTCCCTCTCTAACACTTCATCTCTATTCCTTTTTAAAAGGTCGTCTCCTCTATTTTTCTTTATAACAATCTTTAATAACCTTTCTAATTCTTTCTCTCAGGCTATCTTTATTGTCATTTCATTTTCTTCTCTCTGTCTTCTCTTTTATTCTTTCTATTTTTTTTGTTTGCTTAAAACTTGCAGCAACCAACGAAGGGAGGGCTCAGAAATCACTCACCATGGGGAGAGGAGGGCGGACGCCGGTGTGGGGGTTTCGACGACCCAGGCAGTGGCCCAGGCGGACGCGCGGCGGCGCGCGAGGTCGCAGGTGCACAGTAGCGCGCGTCGTCGGCGTTTGCGCGTGGAAGGCGATTTCGATCTCCGGCAGTGGTGCGTTCTTCAGGCAGCGAGCGTCAACGCATGGAGGTGGTGCACCCAATGAGAGGGAAGGAGTTTGGATGAAGATGGTTGAAGATCTGAGGAGAGTTTGTTTTTTTTGTGACCTCTGAAATTATTTTCAGATCTGAAATTGTTCTTGGTTTGATTTCTCAACTCAAATTTCAGATTTGCGATGGTTTTTTGGAATAATTTGGGGCTGATTTGTTGGGGGAAATTGGGGCTGAAATTGTTTGAAGGATGAGGGTTGATTTTGGAAAATGGTTGGCAGCAGATTGTGTTGATGAATTGTTTGATGAATTGTTTGATTCTGGAGAAGGATGAATATGATCATGTTGATGGGTTTTGTAGAATATTTTTTAGCAGGTCGTCGCCTTAAAAAGGATTAACAGGGGACAAGCTTGCATCTTTTGTCAAGGATAGGATTTTGATTAAGACTGAGTTAATGAAAACTTTTGACTAAAAGAGAGACGCGCGCGCCCGCGCGCGCGCGCGCGCGCGTGTGTGTGTGTGTGTGTTGATTAATAGGCATGGGAATGCAGAGGATTAATAAGAGGATGGATGTAATACAAGGTCAAACCTCCTCTTGATGAGGGGTTGGTGAGGTTTGAAAAACGAGCTCCCACGTGAAAACGTGGCTGCTCCTCATCTCCATGTCCAAGTGCAGAGAGAGGGATGAATGGTTCAATTGTGTAATTGTTTTGGTCAGCTATCATTAACGTAGGGGTTGGTGGGTGGTATCAGTTTGATGAAGGAACGAAAACGTGGAAACGTTTCGTTCGGTGAAGCTAATTTAAATACGGTTGAAACTTAATTCGGTTAAGTTAATTAGGAGAGGTTAACCTAGGTGATTAGTAAAATTAACTATATAAACGTAATTAGTAATTATTAAAAGTAAATAGTAAAGACCATGAGTAAAGTAATTAGTACGTGGTAAAAATGTAATGAGTAAAATAATTAGTAGATGGTATAAAGTAAAAGTGATTAAGGAAAAGTAATTAATAAAAAAATATCGATTTTCCAACAATTACGAAAAATACCACGGGTTCGTATTTTCGCAAGGAGCATGAATACGAAATCTATTTTAAGATCATATTTGCCTCAAATTCGAATACGAGAATACGTAAAAATATTTAAACTCAAAGTCATATTTTAAAATTGTATAAACTATTTTTAAATCTATCGGACGTATTTGAACCCTTTTGTAAGAGTAATACGTAAAAGACGTAATACGTGTATTGCTGGAAACGGGTCATTACAACAGACCTTAATTGCTACTTCTATCATGGAAGCTGAGTTCGTATCTTGTTTTGAGGCTACTTCGCATGGTGTATGGATTAAGAATTTCATCACTAGACTTAGAATCATGGATTCTATTTCTAGACCACTGAGATTGTATTGTGACAATACAGCCGATGTCTTCATGGCTAATAACAATAAAATTGGTAGTCGAAGTAGACACATCTACATCAAGTATTTAGCCATAAAACAGAGGGTTAAGGATAAATCAGTCGACATTGCGCATATTCGTACTGATTTAATGGTTGCTGATCCTTTAACTAAAGGCATACCACCACTAAAGTTTAAGGATCATGTGGATAAAATAGGACTTGGTTCCTTGTTTTAATAACATTGTTATTTAATGAAATTCTTATTGTGATATTTTCTCATATATGGTTATGTGCACATTTAGATACATTATCATGAGAAAGATCATCAAGTTTGTGTTGGAACTTATCCAACAAGTTGGATCTTAATCCAACGTTGGGCTAATATGCGGGAAATAATTATATAAGTGCTACGCTGTCATATTAAGCCCAATATATTAGTGATCTGGTTTTGATTAATTGAATGGGCTAAATGAGTTAAACAGGTTGTGGGGCCTTTATGTGTAGAGACTATTGGGCTTCAACTCGTTGATGGGCCGAGTTGGAAACCCTAGGGCTATGGAGGCTAGCCTATAAATATTAGCGGTCATGGTCCCCGGAATACACGAACAAAGTTGAGCCGTCTTTTCTACGTCCCGTCGCTAAGAGAGAAACAGGGAGAAAGCCAAAGGATTTCTCCAACGGTTGATCCGTGCTATTCTGGAAGATCGTCCGCTGCGCTATCGTCAGGATCTTTCAGATTATTAGCGATGGACTCAGGTACGCTTCCGCTAAACAGAGTAGATTAATGATTTAAGGTTCCACATGTCATACATCTAGATCTGTGTTGTTTGGCGAGAATGCATGTCTAGATCTCTAGTTTCTACAAGTGGTATCGGAGCCCACATGTTGTGGATCTTAAATTTTTTGCCTGCTCGTAGTAGATCTGTTAAAAATCATAATTTTAATCTGTCTTAAGTTTCGGATCTGTTAATGATTCGATTTTTATCGGTTGTAAGTTTCGGATCTATGCAAAATTTGGTTTTTTGATTAATTTTTTCCAATAAAAAAAATTTGCAAACCCTAGATCGGGGGCGGCCCGCCGGCCGCCGCCCGACACAGCAAAGAGGGGCGGCTCCGCCGCCCCCGACGGCAGATCGACGTCGACACGGACCCAGAAAGGGGCGGCGTAGCCGCCCCTGAAAGCCTTTTTTTTAAAAAAAAGGTGGAGAAGGGGGCGGCAGAAGCCGCCCCGTCGGCGTCAAAGGGGGCGGCGTCAAAGGGAGCGGCGGAAGCCGCCCCCGTCGACGACAAAGGGGGCGGCTTCCGTCGCCCCCGTCGAGAACAGAGGTGGGCGGCGGATCCCGCCCTCATCGGCGACCAGGGGGCGGCTTCGGCCGCCCTCGTCGAGATCTGAGGGGCGGCCGATGCCGCCCCCGGTCGAAGAGTCCGGCGCCGGCCTCTAGCCGGCGCCTGACTCGAAAGAATAGGGAGCGGCGGCGGCGGCCGCCGCCCCCATCAGAAAACCCTACCCCCCACGTGTTTTGGGTTTGGGGCCCAGTGGGCCGGTCTCTAGGCCGGCCCACTCTAATGTTTTTAAAAAAAAATTAAACTGTAGTAGGCTGGGCTGGGCCTGTTTTGGGCATTTTGGTTCATTTGGTTGCTTTGGGCCTCTTGTAAGGGTTATTGCAAACCAGTTTTTGGCCTTCTTTTAGGCTTATTGTAAAAGAGTTTTGGGCATCCTCATGGCTAATTTTGGACCTAATTTTTGGGTCATTTGGACAGTAATTTGGGCCGCTTTTGGGATATTTTAACACAAGTTACATGAAGGAATAAAAAGGACTTTGTATATTTCCCTTAAGTGAAATTTTTTGTGTTAAAATTCAGCTTAGATTTTAAATTTATTTTTTAGGCATGCTACATTATATATATTTCGAAATGATTGTAATCAACATCCCACTAAGGTGGGCTTTCTCATGACGATTACTTTTATTTCGATATATAAAAAGTTACGGACATACTTAGTATGTAAATTTGGTGCCTAAAATCTTGAATTTAAATTCGTTAAAAGGAGAAATAAATGGATTTGTATATATATTTCCTTTAGGCCCAATTTTGTGTGTTAAATTTAAAGTTCATTCCGATTTTAATTCTTTAGGCAAAATTCAGTTAAATATACATTTCGAAATGACTCTAATTTTTGTGAAATTCCACCAAAGTGGGTTCCACTATTAAAATTGTTATTATTTCGGAATGTAAACGGATTATAATACATACGTTGTATGATCAGTTGCCTGGATGAATTTTAAACGGATCGAAGGAGTAAATAAAAGGCTTTCTTATATATATTTACATTTAAGTTCAGTTTCATTTGAATTCAAATATTGGGCACATTCGATTATATGTTTCAAAATAATTTTAATTATTACGGGATCCCACCAAAGTGGGCTCCACTGTTAAATTATTATTATTTCGAAACATAAACGGTTAAATACATACTTTTGTATGATCGGTTGCCCAATATTGAATTTAAGTTGGATTGAAGGATGAAATATGACGTTTATATGTATATTTCTCCTCAAAGATAAATTTTGTGTTAATTGTGCAAAATAAATTTAAATTCGAAGTTTATGTCATTAAACTATATATATATATATATATATATATATATATATATATATATATATATATTTCGGTATATATAACAAGTTGACTTCATACCTTGGTATAAAAATTCAGTTTGCCTAAATTTAGATTTAAATTAAAAACACAAAATTCAGGTGTTTTCTTAGGGAGTAAATAAAAGGCTTTAACATATATTTCTCCTCAAGAATAAGTTTAAAAGGCCTTAAAGAATCTTTTGTGCACTAACCATCAAGCAAATGGCCTTAAGGAAATTTTGACACATTTTAAAGTTATATATGAAATGGGATAGGGTGTGTATTTATATATATAACTTTCTATATATGTTCATATACACATTAGTACACATACAAACCCCATTTTAAGAAGAAAATTTGTGCTGAAGCTATGTATTTTATTTAACTCAATATAAATGATTAAACTGTGGAATAAAAAGTCCTTATATATATATTTCCACTTAATGTAATCATTTTGTGTTAAATTCAGTTTAGTTTCAAATTTCAATTTTTCGGGACAATTGATTATATATATTTCGAATATGGATTGATTGGATCATCAACTCACCAAAGTGGGTTTTCTTGTGAAGATTAATTTTATTCCCGAAATATAACAGGTTGAATACATACTTTTGTATGAAAATTTTGGTTGCCTTAAATTTGATTTTGAATAAAAGTGGAATTGAATATCTCCACTTAAAGTATAAATTCATATATTAATTGCGACATAGATTCAAATTTTGCAAAGGTATACATTTATGAAATGACTTCGTGCAATCATCATCTCGCCAAAGTGGGCTCTGTGGTGTGCATTATTTCATTTCGTAAATGTAAAAGGAATCTAATGTGCCCGTGATTTGCGTAAGAATGCTAAATCGGCCCAAAGAAAGATTACCGTTCTATACCATTTCATGCACACCTGTGGCTATAGACAAGGTGATGATTAGTGAGAACATGGCATGCAAATTTAATTCGGCCCAAAGGAAGTCTTATTTTTGGCATGTGATTATTGTCATTGTCTGATTGCTACAACAAGATGTTAGTGACTAGTCAATAGATTATCCAAAGATAAATATTGGACTAGTGGGGGATGTCTTGAGATGGGAAGATAGCATTTATTTGAATTTGTTGTTGTTTTATTTAATACTCATATGAACATGTTAAAAATTGTTTTCTTGTTCTCTTTTTAGATATTATTCCTGAAAAAATTTCTGCCAACCTAAAGTCTATTCCAGTATTTAATGGTGCTAACTTCAAGGCATGGAAGGAGAATCTTTTGATAATCCTCGGAGTCATGGATCTTGATCTGGCATTAAGGACTCATTGTCCTCCACCACTCACTAATGAGAGTACCTCTGATGAAAAGAGGGAGATGGAAGAGTGGATGAGATCAAATCACATGTGCCTAATGCTTGTGAAGAATGCCATTCCAGAATATCTCAGGGGTTCTCTTTCAGAGAAAATTTCCACAGCTAAATGGTTCATAATTGAGCTTGAAAAGAAGTTTGTCAAGAATGAAAAGAGTGAGATTAATACACTCTTGACAAACTTATCTTCAATGAAATATGAAGGTAAAGGAAACGTCAGGGATCATATATTGAAGATGTCTAATATTGCTTCAAGGTTGAAAGCACTTGA
Source organism: Scilla litardierei (assembly GCA_030789695.1). Lineage (NCBI taxonomy): Eukaryota > Viridiplantae > Streptophyta > Magnoliopsida > Asparagales > Asparagaceae > Scilla > Scilla litardierei. The sequence continues at coordinate 24,666,654 of CM061131.1, read as the reverse complement.
GCTAGACCTATCTGTAACGACCTGCACTTTCATTACCTCAATTTGCCTACTTTTAACTATTTGAAAAAATTAGTTTTACTTTATAAATGATCGTCAAGTGTTTTGTAACAAAACGGATTTCAAAAATTCCTATAAAAATATTTTAGAACACTAGACTTATCATATATTATTTCAGCAATTTCAGTTTCCCTCAAATACCCAAAACATTTCTGTTAAAAATTCATTTTCAAAATTACCGTTTTGATTCGACGAATTTATTTTCTATCCAAACATTTTCAAAATGTCTTCAAACTTCTACAGTAGCCTCCTATGATCACTGAGGGCCTCCCACATTAATTCCATAATTTTATGATGTCGTTTCAGCCGAGAACCGCAGATCCACTTTCTAAACGTTTTGGCCAAAAAAAACTCGTATTTCCCTAGCTCAAACCCCAAAACGGACTTCGTATTCGCCATCCTCGCGGCGATACGGTCCCGTGGGTATGTTTTCGTAATTTTTCGGACAAGTTTACTAATAGGGGCAAAATCGTAATTTCGTGTTTCTAAGTATTTTTTCTAATTACTTTAAACAAATTACTAATTATGTTTTAACTTTTTAATTATTTATACTAACCGATTAGCCACCCATGTGTTTCATACCAACACGTTTTCTACACTTAGTCTAAGCTAATCACCTAACCTATTAATTAGTTGACTAAATATTAATTACAAATAGTAGGTATTAAGCCTATAAATACCCCCAAAACCCAATTAATTACCCTAACATTAAAATCCTAATTTAATTTTTAAAAAACCCCAGGCCCGTTCTCTCCCCACGTTCCTCTCCCTCGCTCGACTCTCTCTCTCTCTCTCTCTCTCTCTCCGCTCCTCCCTCTCACTCACGGCGATCCGCCGACATGCCCTCCGCCCGTGCCGCCGCCGCGCCCTCCGAGCTCGCCGCCGCCGGTAGCGCCCTCCGCCGACCCCCGAGCGCCGACAGCAGCGCCCGACGCCCGTAGCCCCTGACCCAGCAGCCCCCGCCGCCTCTTCCGCCGCCCGCCGCCTCCTCCGGTGCCCGCCGCCGCCGCACAACGCCCCCCACCGAGCTCCGACCACGCAGGCGCCGCCCCGAGCCCCCGCCGGCGAACCCACTCCCCTCCCCCCCGCCGCTGCTGCGCGCGAGGCTGCGTAAGTTTGCAATGGCAAACTTGTAAATATTGAATATTTCGTAATTTTCGTATTTTAATTAATTAATAATGTGGTTTAATGGTTTTAATTGCATAACTAAGTATACAGGGGCCAGAAAAATGTGCGAATAGCCCCAGAAAATCAGAAACGATATTTCGGATCCAATGGCGCTAGTATCACTGCGAGCAGACGCCTACTTTTTCTAAAATGATTTTTCAAAGCTTAAAATTAAATAAGTAAAAATCATTCTAAAAATCATAATTTGTTGTTTTCACATAGAATAATACCTGATAAAATTATATGTGATAAAGGACTTCGAGACGGTCGTTTTGACTGTTCATTCATGTATTTCTGATCTGTATTGCTCCCGTAAGAAATTACGGAAGATACGCATCGCTTTAGTTTTTAGGGGGTTTAAGCTATTTTTGAGCTTTCTAAAAATTATAAAAAATCACATGAGCTTCTGAAAATTCTCCCCTCTTGCAGTAAAATCTAAATTGTTATTTTAAGTTTATATAAAAATTTTAAATATTTTCTTACACCGTTTAACGAGTTTTAAAAATCAAAACAACCTAAGTTTTGTATAAAAAAAGTCGTGTGTCTAACCAGTTATCTTTGCATTGCAGATTCTTGCGCACCAACCTACGCGGAAGACCTAGACCCTCTTCCAGCCTACTACGACAGTGTTGATCTTGGTAAGTCACGACAGGTTCTAAAATACAGAAATTTAGTTTCTGTGCCCGTACGACCTTGTAACACCACACTACCGTGTGCTCAAAGCACGGAAACACATGACACCTCTCTTGTGTTGGACTTGTCTTTATCCTTTGTACTTGGAACAGTCGACTTGGAACGTCCCGTGGAACAAACATGTAAAGAACTTGTAATTGACACATCACTGGGGTATCGGTGTAACTCACAGTTTGCGAGAGTACGGGAGTGACTAGAGTTCGATCTACCTGTCCAGCTGCATGTGTTTTGGCATCCTGTCTAGCTGCATGTGTTTCGGCAAACCATCTTGCTGCCTGGGTTTCGGCATTCGTCTGGGTAGCACCCAGGCAAGAGACGAACTGAATGGTCACATATTGTACTCTCCGACTTGAGTCACGTAGTTCTAGTGGAGCTTGCACGGTTACTTCTTTACAGTCATGCACTTTACTTTCTGCACTTGTACAGACACTACACCGTACTTTACTTTACTTCTGCTTGTCATACTCGCACAGTACTCCTTTTCTTTATTTAGATCCGTTGTGACTTACCTTCGGTTCCACTTGTGGCACCGACAGACGAAGACTTGATCGAGGATGTTGCTCCAGAGTACGAGGAGCCTGTGTACGACCCAGAAGCTGCGGAGTTTTAGTTATATGTGCTGGTGTGTGTGTTGTGTGATGTACTTTCAATCTGTATTTCCTTTCCGTACTTTGCTTTTTATGTATTAGTGTGTGAGAGTGCAGCTGCTGGTTTGTAATCTTGTTCGGACTGTAATACCGTTGTATGCTGGTTTGAGTGTTGTTGATGCATCTCTGTGTTGTGGCTATGCTGAATTCACTGGTGAACTGCGGGACTTGCAAATAATTAAATAAGTAACTGGCCCCCGATAGCGGGTCGTTACAAGTTTGGTGGCCCATGCAGGTCCGTGCTAAATACCTCGTGAACAGTGTAGCAAAGCCAGGATGTATCGTATACGTACTCGACTAAGCTGACATTTCTATGGATGAAGGTTTGACGCTCGAAAGACGGACGGGAACATCGCAAAGAGACCAAAGAAGTTGACCTATCTGACCTTAATAAAAGTCATTAACAAGATTTTGATAGGATTAATTAGTCTTTTAAAAAAATAATCCTTCTGTGTCGATGGCACACATATAAATGACGATCTTCCTTCAATGGACCATGATACCGGTCAATGTGCTTGACTAAAGTCTGTTGGATCAACCTAGCTAGACTGGACATAAGTGATCCTGGCTTAGTCACTTCCCTGGCCGTGTCCGCTGGACCGCAAGGACGTGAATCATGAGTGTGTGGCGTCATCGATCTTTTACACTACCAACCTCCATTTGAGTTTGATGACCTTCGTTTGGCCTTCTCAAAATCTTTCTAAATTAATCTCCTTAACATATACCAATTCTCACTAAAACATTATGTACATGTCTTTTGTGCTTGACACTCGAGAATGGACGGAAACACCTCGAAGACCCCCAATGGAACCAATCAGTCTGGAGCTGACAATTCAACCGACAACGGACCTACCCCTAGAGTGCTTCAGATCTCGGATCTGGCATTGTGAGAAATGGTCGAGGCTATCAGAGGCGACCATCATCCCACGGGAGGCATCCAGCAATTTTGCTCCCTCCACCCGAAGACCTGGAACGGAGAAGATGGCCTGATGAATGCCGATGAATGGCTAGAGCATACTGAAGAGAACTTGAGAGCTACCCAGATTGGGAAGCATGCCTGGGTGGATACTGCCATGTCCCAGCTAACGGATGGGGCCAGAGTCTGGTGGGGCTCTGCAGAAAAGCGTCTCCAGTGACCGATCGAATGGGAGACATTCACTGATTTGTTCCGCACCCAATACTTCTCTCCTGAAGCCCAAATGGAACTTGAGGCGCAGTTTGTTGGGTTGAAGCAATGATCCATGATTGTGGAACAATATGACGCCTGGTTCACCATGCTGAGCCGCTTCGCTCCCGAGTTGGTTGCAACTCCAATAGCCCAGGCTCGACGCTTCAAGCAGGGTCTCAACATGGAGATCCGCAGGAACTTGGTCAGACGTATATTGCCTACCCACACCAAAGTTCTAGCTGCTGCTCGTGAGCACGAGTTTATAGAGAAGGAAGAAAGGCGTGAGTTGGCCGCCCCTCACAGAAGGCAGCCACCTCCAACCCCTGCTGCTGGACCTAGTCGGCGACCCCCGCCTACTCAGATATATCGGCCCACTCAACCGACACAGTTTAAGAGGCAGGGCCCACCGCCATCGCGCCCAACATGTCATCATTGCGGGAAGCCAGGGCACCTCCGTTCAGAATGCCGAACCTACCTGAACCTCTGTCTGATCTATGGGGCAAATGACCATATCGCAAGAGATTGTCCGAAGAGGCCGCCGCCTCCTAACCCTGCTCCGGCCCCTGCTCCTGACAGGAATGCGCCGCCACGTCCACCACCACCCGCTCAGCAACGTCAGCCACTCCCTCCCCAGCAACAGGTATACCAACAGGCTCGGGGACCAGCACCACCACAGAGACGCCAAGCCTATACCATGACAGTAGAGGAGGCCGAGGCCACAGACCATGTGATCACAGGTATGAGATTTTTTGTTCTCTAAGCTACACACTCTATTATTTAGGGGTTATGAGCTTAGACATGACTCTCATCACCATAGGTACCGTCTTAGTAACCGGTAAGCCTGCCCTCACGTTGTTCGACTCAGGAGCTACACATTGCTTCTTGGCGAGTCGATTCGTCCAAACCCATGCCATCACTGTTGAACCCCTAACTTCCCGTTGGAAGGTCGAGACCGCTGGTGGTTCCCTACCGGTAACCAGCGGGTGCCTCCAATGCTCTGTTGTAATTTGTGGACGGGACCTCTTCGCCGACTTCATGGTGATAGAGTTGCCAACGTTTGATGTTGTTCTTGGGATGGACTGGTTGGGAACTTTTCATGTCACCATTGACTGTCGTCAACGGAGGGTAGAATTCGAGATACCCAACCATCCAAAGTTCGAGTTCCTCAGCGGAAGCCACTCAGAAGGACCAGTGAAGTACCTGGCCAGACTTTCAGAAGCGATGGCGACTACAACAGAAGATGAACAGGAGAAGCCTGAATAGTGCGGGAATTCTTGGACGTATTTCCGGACGACATCTCAGGTTTTCCTCCGGATCGCGGCCTTGAATTTACCATTGATCTTATGCCAGGTGCACAACCAATATCCAAGGGACCCTACCGCATGGCACCGCCTGAGCTTGAAGAGATTCGAGCTCAACTAGATGAACTTATACAGAAAGGATGGATAGGACCCAGTGTATCCGCATGGGGTGCCCCAGTGCTGCTCGTGAAGAAGAAGGACGGATCGCAACGCATGTGCATCGACTACTGGGAGCTGAACAAGATGACGGTGAAGAACAAGTACCCGCTACCCCGCATCGACGACCTGTTCGACTAGCTTGGAGGATCGAGCGTGTATTCGAAGCTGGACCTGAAGACCGGATATCATCAAGTGAAGGTGAAGAAGGAGGATGTCCACAAGACTGCATTTCGGACAAGATATGGACACTACGAATTCCTGTCGATGCCATTTGGTGTGACTAATGCACCTGCTGTATTCATGAGTCTCATGAACCAGGTCCTATACAACCATCTGGACAAGTTCGTAGTCGTCTACATCGACGACATCCTCATCTACTCGAAGGACGCTGAGGAGCATAGAGTTCACCTGAGGAAGGTCTTGGAGACGCTAAGACAACACCAACTGTATGCCAAGTACAGTAAGTGTGAGTTTTGGCTCGACAAGATGGCTTTACTGGGCCACATCATTTCCGGAGAAGGGATATCCGTCGACCCCGAGAAGGTAGCTGCTGTTCAGAACTGGCCAGCCCCGAAGACCGTCACCGAGATTAGAAGTTTCCTAGGATTGGCTGGTTACTACCGACGATTCATCCAGGACTTCTCGAAGATCGCAGGAGCCATGACGCGATTGACGAGAAAGGACGTGACGTTCGTCTGGTCGAAGGCTTGTGAGGATGCATTCCAGGAGCTGAAGAGGAGACTGACTTCTGCCTCGATTCTGGTCATCCCAGACAGAACCGAAGGGTTCGAAGTATTTTGTGATGCTTCTGGCAAAGGACTTGGGTGTGTGCTACATCAGCATGGCCGAGTCCTCGCTTATGCATCCAGGCAATTGAAGATCCATGAGAAGAACTACCCCACTCATGACCTTGAGTTGGCGGCAGTTATATTTGCCCTGAAGATATGGAGGCACTTCTTGCTGGGCGAGCACGTAAAGATCTTCTCAGATCACAAGAGTCTCAAGTACCTGTTCACCCAGAAGGAGCTCAACATGCGCCAACAACGATGGATCGAGCTGATGGCGGACTATGATATTGATCTTCAGTACCATCCTGGGAAGGTCAATGTCGTACCGGATGCTTTGATTCGCCTCCCTGTAGTGATGACTCCCACATTACAGTGGAGGCTTCGACACGAGATCCGAGCCATGGAGATGGATGTCATACTTCCTGGAGTAACGTCTTTGTTGCTCAACCTTCAGATTCAGTCCGACCTGGTGGACAAGAGTAAAGCTGCCCAAGCCGGAGATGCGAAGCTACAGAAGATTAGAGACATGGTATTAGCAGGTCAAAGGCCGGAATTCAAGATCCATGAGGACGGATCTTTGAGATTCGGAAACTGCATCTGCGTACCACCTGGAGATGTCAGAGAAGCTTTGTTGGAGGAAGCCCACAGCTCTCTGTATTTTATTCATCCAGGCGGGACCAAGATGTACAAGGACTTGTGTCTACACTACTGGTGGCATGGGATGAAGAGAAGCGTCGCACGCAGTGTAGCGAAGTGTATAGTGTGCCAACAGGTGAAGGTTGAACATCACCGGTCTGTCGGATTGTTGCAGCCTTTGCCCATCCCAGAGTGGAAATGGCAGCACATTACGATGGACTTTGTGACAGGACTGCCCAAGAGCACGAAGCACAATGATGATGTCTGGGTGATCGTTGATCGATTGACCAAGTCAGTACACTTCATTCCTTTCAGAGTGGTCCAGTCGACTGAGGTGCTTGCCAAGAAGTACATGGAAGAGATAGTGAAGTTTCATGGTGTCCCTGTCAGTATTGTCTCTGACAGAGACACTCGATTCACGTCTCACTTTTGGAAGAGCTTACAGGAGTGTCTGGGGACCCACTTAAGCTTCAGTACAGCTTATCATCCTCATACAGATGGCCAATCGGAACGCACCATTCAGATTCTGGAAGGCATGTTACGTGCGTGTATGCTGGATTTCAAGGGATCTTGGGAAGACCATCTTCATCTCGTGGAGTTTGCTTACAACAATAGTTATCAGGCCAGCATTGGTATGTCGCCTTTTGCAGCGCTATATGGCCAGAAGTGTCGTTCTCCTTTGAGTTGGGACGACGTTGGTGATCAAGAGCTCATTGGTCCAGACTTGATTGTTGAAGGAGAGGAAGTAGTCCGGACCATCAGAAAGAAGCTACAGTTGGCTCAAGATCGATACAAGCATTGGGCAGATGCAAAGCGCCGTCATTTGGAATTCCAGCCTGGCGATCATGTATTTCTGAAGATCTCTCTGAATCGTGGGATGATTCGTTTTGGACGAAGAGGGAAGCTCAGTCCTTGATACATTGGTCCATTTGATGTCTTAGAGCGAGTAGGCGAGGTGGCCTATCGTCTTGCCTTGCCACCTGCATTGGAAGTAGTACATGAAGTTTTTCATGTCTCACAGCTTCGACGTTATGTGAGTGATCCTAGTCATGTTGTGTATTACTCCGAGATTGCTGTTCGTCCGGGTCTATCTTACGAACAACAACCAGTCAAAATCCTGGACCGGCGGCAGAAGACCCTCAAGAATCGAGTAATCAACCTTGTCAGGGTAATGTGGCATCACGACTCACCTGGAGAATATACCTGGGAGCGAGAAGACGAGATGCAAGAACGCTACCCGTACCTATTTACCAAGTCAGATAATCCTACTAGTTACAAGACTAGTTACGGAAGCTATGGTGATGTCTAGTTACGAGGCTAGTTACGGAAGCTATGGTGATGTTAATAGTAAGTATTCATAAACATCATCTCTTGTTTTCTAGATGTTGTGATATCACATTATATCTCATATGATATTTTCTATCTTTTATTTGCTTAAGCTTCTTCATAACATCAATTACTTGCTTTGTTCAAGTTTGAAATTCCAAGGACGGAATTATTTTAAGGAGGGTAGGATGTAACGACCTGAACTTTCATTACCTCAATTTGCCTATTTTTAACTATTTGAAAAAATCAGTTTTACTTTATAAATGATCGTCAAGGGTTTCGTAACAAAACAGATTTCAAAAATTCATATAAAAATATTTTAGAACACTAGACTTATCATATATTATTTAAGCAATTTCAGTTTCCCTCAAATACCCAAAACATTTCTGTTAAAAATTCATTTTCAAAATTACCGTTTTGATTCAATGAATTTATTTTCTATTCAAACATTTTCAAAATGTCTTCAAACTTCTACAGTAGCCTCCTATGATCACTTAGGGCCTCCCACATTAATTCCATAATTTTCTGATGTCGTTTCAGCCGAGAACCGCAGACCCGCTTTCTAAACGTTTTGGCCAAAAAAACTCGTATTTCCCTAGCTCAAACCCCGAAACGGACCTCGTATTCGCCATCCTCACGACGATACGGTCCCGTGGGTATGTTTTCGTAATTTTTCGGACAAGTTTACTAATATGGGCAAAATCGTAATTTCGTGTTTCTAAGTATTTTTTCTAATTACTTTAAAAAAATTACTAATTACGTTTTAACTTTTTAATTATTTAAACTAACCGATTAGCCACCCATGTGTTTCATACCAACACGTATTCTACACTTAGTCTAAGCTAATCACCTAACCTATTAATTAGTTGACTAAATATTAATTACAAATAGTAGGTATTAAGCCTATAAATACCCCAATACCCAATTAATTACCCTAACATTAAAATCCTAATTTAATTTTTAAAACCCCCCAGGCCCGTTCTCTCCCCGCGTTCCTCTCCCTCGCTCGACTCTCTCTCTCTCTCTCTCTCTCTCTCTCTCTCTCTCTCTCTCCGCTCCTCCCTCTCACTCACGGCGATCCGCCGCCGTGCCCTCCGCCCGTGCCGCCGCCGCGCCCTCCGAGCTCACCGCCGTCGGTAGCGCCCGCCGCCGACCCCCGAGCGCCCACAACAGCGCCCGATGCCCGTAGCCCCCGGCCCAGCAGCCCCTGCCGCCTCTTCCGCCGCCCGCCGCCTCCTCCGGTGCCCGCCGCCGCCGCACAACGCCCCCCCACCGAGCTTCGACCACGCAGGCGCCGCCCCGAGCCCCCGCTGGCGAACCCACTCCCCCCGCCGCTGCTGCGCGCGAGGCTGCGTAAGTTTGCAATGGCAAACTTGTAAATATTGAATAATTCGTAATTTTCGTATTTTAATTAATTAATAATGTGGTTTAATGGTTTTAATTGCATAACTAATTATAATGGGCCAGAAAAATGTGCGGATATCCCCAGAAAATCAGAAACGATATTTCGGATCTAATGGCGCTAGTCTAACTGCGAGCAGACGCCTACTTTTTCCCAAACGATTTTTCAAAGCTTAAAATTAAATAAGTAAAAATCATTCTAAAAATCATAATTTGCTGTTTTCACATAGAATAATACCTGATAAAATTATATGTGATAAAGGACTTCGAGACGGTTGTTTTGACTGTTCATTCATGTATTTCCGATCTGTATTGCTCCCGTAAGAAATTTCGGAAGATACGCATCGCTTTAGTTTTTAGGATTTTTAAGCTATTTTTGAGCTTTCAAAAAATTATAAAATATCACATGAGCTTCTGAAAATTATCCCCTCTTGCAGTAAAATCTAAATAGTTATTTTAAGTTTATATAAAAATTTTAAATATTTTCTGACACCGTTTAACGAGTTTTAAAAATCAAAACAACATAAGTTTTGTATAAAAAAAGTCATGTGTCTAACTAGTTATCTTTGCATTGCAGATTCTTGCGCACCAGCCTACGCGGAAGACCTATACCCTCTTCTAGCCTACTACGACAGTGTTGATCTTGGCAAGTCACGACAGGTTCTAAAATACAGAAATTTAGTTTCTGTGCCCGTACGACCTTGTAACACCACACTACCGTGTGCTCAAAGCACGGAAACACATGACACCTCTCTTGTGTTGGACTTGTCTTTATCCTTTGTACTTGGCACAGTCGACTTGGAACGTCCAGTGGAACAAACATGTAAAGAACTTGTAATTGACACATCACTGGGGTATCGGGGTAACTCACAGTTTGCGAGAGTACGGGAGTGACTAGAGTTCGATCTACCTGTCCAGCTGCCTGTTTTTCGGCATCCTGTCTAGCTGCCTGCATTTCGGCAAGCCATCCTGCTGCCTGGGTTTCGGCATTCGTCTAGGTAGCACCCATGCAAGAGACGAACTGAACGGTCACATATTGTACTCTCCGACTTGAGTCACGTAGTTCTAGTGGAGCTTGCACGGTTACTTCTTTACAGTCATGCACTTTACTTTCTGCACTTGTACAGACACTACACCGGACTTTATTTTGCTTCTGCTTGTCATACTCGCACAGTACTCCTTTTCTTTATTTAGATCCGTTGTGACTTACCTTCGGTTCCACTTGTGGCACCGACAGACGACGACTTGATCGAGGAGGTTGCTCCAGAGTACGAGGAACCTGTGTACGACCTAGAAGCTGCGGAGTTTTAGTTATCTGTGCTGATGTGTGTGTTGTGTGATGTACTTCCATTCTATATTTCCTTTGCGTCCTTTGCTTTTTATGTATTAGTGTGTGAGAGTGCAGCTGCTGGTTTGTAATCTTGTTCGGACTGTAATAACGTTGTATGCTGGTTTGAGTGTTGTTGATGCATCTCTGCGTTGTGGCTATGCTGAATTCACTGGTGAACTGCGGGACCTGCAAATAATCAAATAAGTAACTGGCCCCCGATAGCGGGTCGTTACACTATCTGAGACTCTGCTAGTGCATTTTGTTTTGATATCTCTTCCATCTCAGTTTGACCAGTTTAAGATGAGCTACAATCTGAAGGATGAGACTTGGTCTCTGTATGAGCTCATCTCATACTGTGTAAAGGAAGATGAACGGCTTGAGCAAGAAATGACAGAAAGCTCTCACCTGACCTCCACCTTCAACAAAAGGAAGAAGGATACTGAAGCTGCAGATACAGCTTCTCAAAAGAAACATCGAAGGGAACTGAAAAGTTCAGAAGGAAATGGTTGTTTCTTTTTTGGAGCTGAAGGGAATGTAAAGAAGAATTGCTCGAATTATCACACTTTGGCGTGCTAAAAAGGGTATGTTTCTTTAATTTGGTTTAATTCTAAGTTAATTTCTTTTCATGCAACCTTTGGTACTTATGGACACGTGATGGAAAGATCATGGTATAACCATTCACATCATTGTGTCTATGCATGATTACCTAAGATGCCAAGAGCCAAATGATGGTGAAAGATACATCGATCTGGGCAATGGCAAGATGGTTCAAGTTGAAGCAAATTAAATTTAGATTATTTCTTTTAAAGGCTAGATTGTATTTGAATTTGATGAGACTATTATGTACCGTTTTTACGGAATTTGGATTTCTATTTCTATTTTGAACAAATTCGGTTATCATTGTTCAATTGTGAATGGAAAATTTGGTTGTCTCATGACTCAAAATTAGTTTATTCTAGTTTCTTAAAAGATCATTTTTAATCTTCATTTATTTGGAAATGTTGCTTCATTTATATAATTCCTGCATTAATAAACATGTGTTGTCATGAAAGAATTAACAGTTTAGAATTCAGTTATATTTTGATTGCAGCTTATATCCTTAATAAAGTTTCAACAAATGAATCACTTGCATGTTTGGTGATGTCCAACTAAGGTATGGCTTTATAAGCCTAATAAAGTAATAGGACATAATGCTAATGATTTTCTAATTTTGTTGAATAATTTTACAGTTGATATTATTTTGTAAGGTTTTACATAATCCCACTATTAAGTTAGTTTACGAATTATGAAATGCACACCTATTTGAGGATGCTGAGTTTGGGGGGGGGGGGGAATTTGGTTAGTGACATTATTCTTGAAGAGGATTGTATCCCCACATGTGTTGTTGGCATTGTTCAGGATGGTATTCCTGACATTGTTCAAGACACAATAAATTCAGGATAATGTTGCAATTCCTCCCATTCGGGAAATTGTTCATAAGGACAAACTCTAACACCTCAAAGTAACTAATTGCCATTCAGGAAAACCATTAAAGAGATGAAAGTTACATTGTTGAAATATTACATTGTAATTCTCAAGAACATTTGGTTGATATTAGGATGATGGAAGTTCGACTTACATCAAGTCATAAAAGTTCTACGTCTCTAAAATGGAATAATGCATTAATTAAGATAGTCTTTAAATGATACTTGAAATCTTTTTCTCATTGTGTCACGCCCCGCTTCCCTAAAATGGAGACGAGACGTGAGAAGGTCCGCTCAGGCGTGGAGCTGTGAAGCTGCACGCCTGATAAGCATCAATTTAGTATAAGCAGGTCCCTGTAAACGCAAACGGAACAACAATAACAATAAAAATAAAATGAGACGGATATGAAATACCAATCCCAAAGTTTGTCTACCAAACATTCAACATCACAGAAAAGCCACCAGGCTAACAGGAAAGATTCTAAGGCCCAGAACAAGGCCAAACAAAAGTAAACATAACAGAGTATCTAACATCGGTGCCACGCACCGACAACCTAAGCAATCTAACAAAAACCAAAAGTAGACACTAAGACTGATCTCCAGTGTCTACGAAGTCCTCGATCAACGCGGGTTCTGACTCAGCGTCAGCGAACACCGTGTCCTCAGCAAGTATCTCAGGCTCGGGCTCTAACATGTGTCACCCAAAAGAGAAAAGGGACACATGTCAAGCAAGTCGGGAGACTTGTGCAAGGAAACTGAAAGTAAGGTAAACTAACAACCTAACAGTTAAAGTATGGTGCATGGCATGACAAGTAAGGTGGTAGCAAGTAAAGTAAAGTACAAGTAGCAAGTGGTAGTTGTGACATGTAATGTCAAGTAACAAGTCAAGTACAAGGGATCACCCACACACGGATGCCCTATTGCCCGCAGGCTGTAGTCAAGTACAAGGGATCACTCAGAGAGTGCCCTATTGCCCGCAGGCTGTGTTCAAGTACAAGGGATCACTCAGAGAGTGCCCTATTGCCCGCAGGCTGTATTGAGCTCATTTTCTGGAACACGAGCCAGAATTGTAATTGGCCTAGGGTTGTACCCGCAAAACGGGTGCCTAGCCGGAACAAATAGTACAAGTATGTAGCGAAGCTACGCAATTTCGATGAGTATTCAAGCATGCAATGACATGAGTAGATATTCGGGTACCGTTAATTGAAATTAAACGTGACAGACAAAATGCAATGACATGAACATATTCGCGTACCGTTAATTTAAATTAAACATGGCAGTTAAGGATGCATGGATGACATGAACAGTTAATACGCGTACCGTTAATAGAAATTAAACGTGGCATACGGGCATGATGAAGATGACGGACCAAGCTTCGTTGTCAAGCTAGGTCAATGGCGTCCAGACGGCTATCCTTTCACCGTCTAGTCTCTTTTACGCTAAAGCAAGGTAATGGCCTAAGACATGGCCCAAATCAAGAGATGCAAGTTTCACTTGCCTGATACCGGTTTGACGAGCAATGAAGATCGTCACACAAGCTAAACTACGAATGGATCACTGTTATAGCAAAACAATCATTAGAACAACAATTCTAAATCGTTTTCTTAATAGAATCCTAATTGTCTAATAATCCATTTTATTAGGGTTTCACAATGTCAATGTGGGTTATGTTAAAACTAAAGGAATCGAGCGTTACCGTGAAGAAGCGGAGGAAAGATACCGAGCAACTGCGGCGTCGGAAGAACGATCCGGCTCAATATGGAAATGTGGAGAAAATCTGGGGAAATAGGTTTAAGGGTGGACTTTGGGGATTTGATGGAAGTTTGAGGTAGATGGAAGGTGGAATGGGTTAATGGAGGGTTTGGATGATGGAGGAGGGGCTTGGAATGAAGGAAAGAGTGTTTGAGTGAGATGGGGGCTCAATGGGGGAGAAATTAGGTTTAGAAATGAGGAAGAAGAAGAAGAAAATGTTTGGGAGGGGTATTTATAGGGTTTGATGTCGGTTAGGGCAAAACTAGGGTTTACAGCACTGATTAGTCGGTCAAAGAACAACTGTTGACCGACTAGTTTGAGAACTAGTCGGTCGGTTGATCAACTCAGACCGACTAAGTGTAAACAGTAGCTCCCAGGCGAAAACCTAAACTAAGCGTTAGTCGGTCAAAGGACAACGACTGACCGACTAGTTTGACATCTAGTCGGTCGATAAACGTTCTTAGACCGACTAAGAGTAAACAGTAACTAGTATCAAAATATTTAATGAATTAGTCGGTTAAAGAAGCATTGCTGACCGACTAGTTTGCAACCTAGTCGGTCAACCAACGTTCTTAGACCGACTAACGATAAACAGTAACTCCTTAATAATTTTCAAAGCCCACTAGTCGGTTCAAGAAGGTTTTCTGACCGACTGGATCGTCATCTAGTCGGTCAGTGCCCCTTCTCATACCGGCTAATGTGCACTGAAAGTTCCGAAATGGAGCGCGAAGCTCCGGGATGGTTTCCTAAGTCTTCTAGGCTCGTTCTAACAGCTAGATGTCGACGTTATGAAGCTCGTCACGAATGACTTACTTCAAACACGGCGACCGACGGAAGAATCTAGAGAACCACAACGAAACGAGCGAAAAGAAAGCTACGGAGACGAAAAGAAATCACAAGGCAGGGAAAGCAACAATTGATATAATATATATAATAATCCGATACAAGAAAACCAGTGTTAGTCATAACCAGTGCTAGTCATAACCAAAGTTGTATAATAGAAGTACTAGTCATAACCAGTGCCCGCGGGCACGGTTCATTTAAGATTTTTCTGCGAAATCTGTGTTCCCTGAAAAATTATTTCCACGGCCAAAATTTAACAGAACAATAAATTAGCGTAAAAACATTTAGCGGCACGAGCACCTTCGGCGTGAAACAACAAATTCGATGCAGGCGCCTTCGACACGGAACAACAAATTCGGCGTCGAACAACAAATTTGATGTCCACACCTTCGACGCAGAACAACAAATTGGCATTAAAAAATTTAGCGGGCGCCTTTGACACGACACGCCACTTGTAATCTCGTGCACATAGACTGGTACAGTATGCTTGCGAACAGAAACGACACTTGTACATACACGTGCATATATATATTGAGACCCTATCAAAGTAAACATTTTGGTCTCACATTGGCCGGTTAGAAAACGGGAGCTTCCAGTTTCAATGCTGGCAATATCAGAAGATGGGGAAAAAAGAATTGATTAAAAAAAGGAAAAGAAACAACATAGTGAACTCTATATCCAAATGGTTGAAATAACTGAATTCCTGAGATATCCATGTCTAAAACAACCCTCAAGGGACATGTCATGTGTGACACATGTTCCAAACTTTGAACCGCAACCAAACTACCATATAATGTGGGAAAGGATCAATATTTATTTAAAATTACTTTAATACAACGCAGTTTTTATAAACAATTAAGGAGTTCATGTTAATTTTGACGAACAATGGTAGAGGTTAAGGTAATTTTGATGTCAATATATTAAGCGATTTTTGGTGAATGGTCAAAGTTTAAATGGTTTTGATGAATCCACGAATAATTTAAGGTAGTTTTAGTAAGTTCAACCTAGATTATATATTTGGGTCAAATATTTTCTTCTAAGCTAGTGTCAAAAAGTCATATACTCTTTTCGATGATCGGAATCGTTCATTTTGATCTCAATATTTTAAAATCACAAAACACTAAATATTTAGTGAAGTCAAGCCAAGGAGTTTTGTCCATTCATCCACTCGTCGCAAAAAAGTTTTATTACTATGAAACTGTTAAATTTGCGCTGGATGGATGCGTGTGCAAAACTCATTGGGTTCACTAGGTACTTAATGTTTTGTGGGTTTAAACTATGAAGATCAAAATAAACGATACCAATCATTCAATAGAGAGAGGGAGGGAGGGAGGGAGGGAGGGAGGGGGGATTTTTTCTTTTTGGTAATTAGGGAGGATTTTTTGATGATAGAGAATAAGAACTATTTCTCATATTATGCATGTCTATAAATTTACTTGTAATAAGAGTTTTAGATTATTGATAAAATTTCAATGCACAGTTTGTCCACATACTTTTCCAAATAACATTTTTCTTAATGCGTGCCAGTGCTACAAGAAGAGCAAGAATTGGATTTCGGGCACACTTTCAAAGATCCAAATCCAAACGTCTACCCAAGTGGGCTTTTTCCCGTCTGCTATGAAGCGAGCCCGCCACAAAACCGCACGGCTGGATCCCGTTGTCAACGAGCAAACCCGGCCCAAGCTACAAACTAGGTCGGATCTTTACGTTGTCTATGGTGAACCCAGCTTTCCCAGACGAAATGACCTCTACGCCCCTCTGAAATCGTGCGGCTCTTTCTAGGGTTTTTGCAACTCAATCCCCGCCCCCTCTTCCTTCTCTCATCCTTAAGGTGATGCATCATATCTTTCTTCGTTTTTGTTTTGGATTGTTTTTCTTGTATCATTCATGTAATTTTCTATAATGAAACATTCTTCTATATAATTTTCATGGTAAAGAAACAATCCAGGCTGATCATTGCAAAAATAAATTCGAATTTTTTAATTATACGGAAAATTTCACAACTTTAGTAAGATCTGCAAAATTTGTTAATTTTTATTGACCATATTCGATCTATTCTGATGATTTCTTTACCATCGCAATAGCTTAGCGTTTGCAACATGGGCAAGTCCAGCAAGAAGTCTGACGCTAAGGTATTGATAACTTAAAGTTACCGACGAGATCAGTCGTTGATGTAGTTTTTGATTTACAAATCTAAATTTGTTGTATTTAGGTTGCTGCGGCTGCTCCTGCCAGGGGCCGGACCTGAAGATATTGGGGCCAGTGCGAGTTAAAAATTTGGGTCCTTTAAATATAATTTTTTTTTAAAAAATTGAAATACTATAATTTTTGAGGGTTTGAAACCTAGCCAAGTGCAATGCTAGGAGGCTCATCCCTACGCCAGAAATTTTTATTGATATGCTAAAAATGGTCCAAACAAGAAAATTTTCTCGATTTTGTGAAAATGTTTAACAGAAGGGAGATCAACTGAAATGCACCAAACCGATGTTTTCATGAATTGTAACAAAATGATACATCATTACTGCTATAGTCATCATCTGAGCCATTTCTGGTGAAAATCTTGAATAGAAAAGGCCCTAGCAAGCACTGACCAAAGACCAAATCTTTATGCGGTCCAACGTCGACTCTACATAGGTCAGTATCAACGCCATGGACAAAGCAAACTTCAGGCGAGGGAGAGGCTTGCAGATATATCAAAGATTCAAAATACGTAGATAATAGCAACAGACTCTATGAAAATGAATAGCATCACTCATTGGATTAAATCCACAGGAAACTGTTATTCAATAATCAATAAACCCTAGTGCAAGCTACGACTTCCGCATAATTTAAAAAATTAGTATAGCTACAATATCAGAAAACGCAAGAAAAATAAACAAAAGTAAATAACAATTGGAGATAGAATTTTGAACATAAATTAGGGCATTTGAATGCTTCGCATTTGATGGATTAAGAGATTTGAAAAGGTTAGATAGAATTTTAACGGAGAAGAATAAGATAGGGGGGAACTTACATGCAGGCGTGGGTTGCTGTTGTAGAGTGAGGAGATCCCTGCGCTGTAAGAAATATTTGGATGAGCCGGTGTCTGCTGAGCCCCAATTTTTATAATCCAAAGTCTAAAAAGCTTATGATTAGAATTGCTCCATTTATTAAATTAATTGCTTGATTGGTGATTGCATCTTCGGTTGTTGTGCTGGTGGAAGTCTGGAAGACAAAAAGACCAAGGGCCATGGAGAGAGGATTGAAAGGTTGGTTTATTTTTTAATAATTAATAATTTAAAACTATGCTAATATAAAAAAATTGGGCCCCCTGGCCTTGGGTAGGGCTGTTGACGAACGAGCTTGAACGAGCTTGAACAGGGAGCTTGGTTTTGTTCATGAACAAAATTCATGTTCAAGCTCTGTTCGTTTACTAACCGAGCTCTAAAAACCTGTTCAAGCTTGTTCGTTAAGCTTACCGAACGAACGTAAACGAACATTTATCGAGCTTGTTCACGAGTAGTTAATCAAACGTTCTGTTCGTTAACAAGACTAATCGAGCTTGTTCGTGAACATGTTCAGGAACATGTTTGTGAGCATACAATCAATCTTGTTCATGAACAGATTTTCAATGAAACAAACGAACGTTAATTTTTTAATCAGGAATAATACTATTTAAACATAATTGCCAATGACTAAATCAATTAAATTAAAGGATTAAATATTTGCAGGATAAAAACAAATAAATCCATCATAATAGCTCCATAAATCCCATTACAAGCATCCATTTCAAGTATAATAAAAAATATAGTATTTGTCTAAATTTACTATTTTCGGTACACGTTCGTTCACACACACTTAACGAGCTTGTTCATGAACATGACTTAACGAGTTTGTTCACGAACACTTAACGAGCTTGTTCATGAACATACATAAACGAACACAGTTATGTTCAAGCTCTGTTCGTTTACTAACCGAGCTCTAAAAATCTGTTCAAGCTTGTTCATTAAGCTTCCTGAACGAACGTAAACGAACATGTACCGAGCTTGTTCACGAGTAGTTCGTCGAACAATCTGTTCGTCAACAGCTCTAGCCTTGGGGGCCCTGGGCGGTCGCCCTGCTTGCCCTATGTCAGGGCCGGCCCTGGCTCCTGCTTCAGCTGGAAAACCATCAAAAAAATGGTTTGATCATTTATCTCAGCTGCTTCAATTATTTTGTATCAATATCGAAATGTGTTACATACATATATATTTTAATTTTAGGGTTTTTAGCATATTTGTCCCTTAAATCTTGCATATTTTGATATCTGTCCCTCAAATCTTCATATTTGCCCCCAAGTTCCTCAAAAGTTAGTATTTAATCTTAATAGTCCCTCTCATTAACTATCTGTTAAAATCTTAACGGAAATGGGAATATTCCGTTAGTATTTAACCTTAATTTGCCCTCAAGTCCCTCAAAAGTTAGTATTTAACCTTAATAGTCCCTTAAATTTTGAACGTTAACCTTAATAGTCCCTTAATTTAACGGAATATTCCCATTTCCGTTAAGATATTAACAGATAGTTAGTGAGAGGGACGATTAAGGTTAAGTACTAACTTTTGAGGGACTTGAGGGCAAATATGAAGATATGAGGGACAGATATCAAAATACACAAGATTTAAGGGACAAATATGCTAAAAATCCTATTTTAATTGGCACAAAGCCAGACTACCCGGTATCTTCCAGATTGATATCCATATGCGTCACTTCACAAATTTGATCGAACTCTCAGATCAATGCCAAAAAAACCGTTTACTCGGTAGGAGTCATTAAGATTTATTAATCAGACTTCCAGATGAATCTCAGGCTATAGCATAAACAGATTTCTATTTTTTCCGATTCCAATCCCCCTCAACCCAAAAGAAGGGGTGGAAAAGGAAAAAAAATTCCAAAACCCCCATCATTACTTCACAGTTCTCTCAAATCATGAAGAATTCAATTCGAAAGCAGCGCTTTTGAATCGCATCGTTCTTCAATTGAAACATTAATGTTATAACCTTCGATATATTATTCACATCGGAACAATCGGCAAATTGCACAACAAAACTTCAATCCAGAGATAAAGTTGAATACCTAAATCCAAGCAGCTGAAAATCACCACATAGGCTAATTTATAAGGAAAATTAACAAGGGAACACACCGATTGACGAGCCCGATAGCTTCGATCAGCCTCTGCGAGAATAACGACAGGTCCAGTTGACAATGAGAATAACTAGAAAACCAAGGGATTTTCGATGTGTTGCTGAATTTAGGGCTAGGGGTGGCAAGCGGGATGGGCAGGATCGCGTTCGGTCGGATCGGGATTGATCCGAACCTAATATGGGTCTACCTGTACCTGACCCGCCCCGTTTTATGTAGAGGGTCGGGTTTGGGTCGATTCGAGTTCAGAACCACAAATGGGTCGAGTAAAAACAAAATAAATGAAATAAAAAGAAAAATAAAAGAAAGGTGAAGCAAAGATGAAAGAATAAAGGGGTTTTAGCATATTTGTCCCTTAAATCTTGTGTATTTTGATATTTGTCCCTCAAATCTTCATATTTGCCCTCAAGTCCCTCAAAAGTTAGTATTTAACCTTAATCGTCCCTCTCACTAACTATCTGTTAATATCTTAACGGAAATGGGAATATTCCGTTAAATTAAAGGACTATTAAGGTTAACGTTCAAAATTTAAGGGATTATTAAGGTTAAATACTAATTTTTGAGGGACTTGAGGGCAAATTAAGGTTAAATACTAACGGAATATTCTCATTTCCGTTAAGATTTTAACAGATAGTTAGTGAGAGGGACTATTAAGGTTAAATACTAACTTTTGAGGGACTTGAGGGCAAATATGAAGATTTGAGGGACAAATATCAAAATACACAAGATTTAAGGGACAAATATGCTAAAAACCATTTATTCTTTCATCTTTGCTTCACCTCTATGCAGTTAAGTCGGTGAGTCGGCAACGAGTCGGCCAAGTACCGACTCATGACTAGTCGTACGAGTCGGCGACTAGTCAACGACTAGTCGCACCCAGATGTTAACATAATTTATTTCATGTAACAGATGTTACTTCTTCTTTTTAGGTTTGTACTAGGCATATAGTTTTCCAGCTTAGATAAATTCTTTGAAAATTCACAATTTTTTAAATCTTTTTCCTGCATATTATTGCAGATACTGTCATATTAGAGTTCAATCAGTATACACCTGGTTCGCGATGGAGGTGAACAACCATCAGTCGAAAGGATCATAAGGAAGCAGGCAATGAGACGGTTGAATTCATGGCAGAATCAAGAAACTATACGCCAAGAATGAGATCTCTACATGGAAACGGATGTGGCCAGTCGTAGTTTTAGAGTGAACATTTTCTAGAGTTCATTATTAATGGTCATCTGCTGAAAATCTCGTGGTGGGGAGAGTTTTAAGGCCTTCTTGGCTTCATCTTGAAATTCAACTCGATTCACTGTGAATGTTTTGACTACCACGAAGTTAGAACGGGAGACACACAATTTGCCCTCTTGTATTTTGATTGTAGAAGTATGCTGAAAAAGTCGGTCAAAGTCGGACCAAGTCGGACCAAAAGTCGGACCAAATCGGTCAAAAAGTCGGACCAAGTCGACGCCTAGTCGGTATCCGACTCACCTCCCGACTTTTGAAAAATTTCAAGTCGGTCATCCACCGACTCTCGACTAGTCGGTGACTAGTCGACGCCTCGATAGCATAGCTTCACCTTTCTTTTCTTTTTCTTTTTATTTCGTTTATTTTGTTTTTACTCGACCCATTTGTGGTTCTGAACTCTAATCGACCCAAACCCGACCCTCTACATAAAACGGGGCGGGTCAGGTACAAGTAGACCCATATTAGGTTTGGATCAATCCCGATCCGGCCTAACGCGATCCTGCCCATCCCGCTTGCCACCCCTAGCCCTAAATTCAGCAACACATCGAAAATCCCTTAGTTTTCTGGTTATTCTCATTGTCAACTGGACCTGTCGTTATTCTCGCAGAGGCTGATCGAAGCTATCGGTCTCGTCAATCGGTGTGTTCCTTTGTTAATTTTCCTTATAAATTAGCCTATGTGGTGATTTTCAGCTGCTTGGATTTAGGTATTCAACTTTATCTCTGGATTGAAGTTTTGTTGTGTAATTTGCCGATTGTTCCGATGTGAATAATATATCGAAGGTTATAACATTAATGTTTCAATTGAAGAACGATGCGATTCAAAAGCGCTGCTTTCGAATTGAATTCTTCATGATTTGAGAGAACTGTGAAGTAATGATGGGGGTTTTGGGATTTTTTTTCCTTTTCCACCCCTTCTTTTGGGTTGAGGGGGATTGGAATCGGGAAAAATAGAAATCTGTTTATGCTGTAGCATGAGATTCATCTGGAAGTCTGATTGATAAATCTTAATGACTCCTCCCGAGTAAACGGTTTTTTGGCATTGATCTGAGAGTTCGATCAAATTTGTGAAGTGACACATATGGATATCAATCTGGAAGATACCGGGTAGTCTGGCTTTGTGCCAATTAAAATAACTTATGTTCTTAGAATTTGGGGATTAAAAGTGTTAACCATACTGTGATTCAGGTGTTGAAGCCAAATTGTTCCTTATATTCGCTTTCTGGTTGTAACATTAGAAGATGACTAGGTCCGTCAAATGCAATATCACGAGCTACGGTGGGATATAATGTGATCGGGAATACGGGTGAATTTTTCATTATGCACCAGATGGACCATTCACCAAAGAGTGCCAAGGAATCCTACTAGATATCTAGCTAAGAGGGGCACATGCCTTTTTAAGGCTATGATAGTTTTATTCCCGCTATGTATTTTGAATATAATGTTTGTCAAAAGAGAATTCTTTTGTTGCATCAAACATAAGAAGTAATAATTCCGGGGCCATGCTGCAACTTTGCCGGTACACCACTCACAACAGAAGTTATAACATTTTGACTGTGTATGAATCAATAGTTAATTTACCTGCTAGTAAATTTGTGTTTCATCTGAGGGTTTTTTTTTCCGAGACATTTCAAAAGTACATGTAAATTTTCATGTAAATTGGTCATGTGAATTGTATTATTGTAGTATTAGTGAGTTGCAACATAAGATAATTCCGATTTTGGTCATAGATTTCTGAAATAATGTTTGATATTGATTTTTCCAGTGATGGCATTGTCATTGGATTCATGGTTGAAGGAGTTCAATGAAGCCTCCAAGCTTGCTGATGATATTACTGCAATGATTTCTGAAAGGGGTTCGTTGCCCTCATCTGGCCCAGATACCCAAAGACATACATCTGCAATTAGGAGGAAGATAACAATTCTTGGTACCAAATTAGACAATTTGGAGTCCCTTTTGTCAAAGATCCCTAAACAACCAAAGTATGCGGATTCATGCTTTTTTACGAAATGACATTTTTTCCTGCAATAATATTTTGAGTTGCAGCTTTGCGTATTGTTAATCGCTTCATGTTTTCTCAAAACTCGTAGGTTTTTCTATGCATGTTAGAGTCGTTGATAAACGACAACACCCAACGGACAATCATTTAACTTGTATGTGTGATCATGTAGATGAGTTTTACGTAGAAATTCATGTGTATGGCAGACTAATCCGCTGATGAGATGTCTGTTTTCAAGTATATGTTGTGACTCACTAAAAATAGTTGTAGAATAATTTGGATGATTGACAGAGCAAATTTCTTAATTTTACAATTAACAGCCATTTTGTACAATGTCTGGTTGTTCATCTTGATAATTTTTTTACAACCAGTTTGACTGGTGCTATTGGTTCTTTGCATTCATATAGTTAGCAGTCATAACAATGACCATTTTGTTATTTATATTGTTTCTCCTGTTATTTCGCTGCACAATGCTAATATTTTTATAATATTTGATATAAACATGATCATTGCAGAATCTCTTAGTTTTGGTGGTAAATTTACTTCTTCTTGGTTCAAGTTCAGAGGAACATTTTGTGCTATTTTTCAAGCAACACTGAGGTACTATTGTCCTAATTCTCTCTAGGTCTGACTCTTTTCCTCTTCAACCGGGTTTACTATATCCTTCTCTGGGGGAACAAAGGTAGAAAAAGAATGAAAGGAATTGTGGTGAATTTCTTTACTGTTATCTTAGAGGGTTGAAAAAGGTGATATGATTTAATGTTGCCCCTGCTGTACGAGGATTGCAAACTCTAATTTCAGGTAGCATACGTAGATGGTGGACTGATACATCTATAGGTAAACACAACTAATGGACCCTTAGTGTACTCTCCGAACTTCCAGTATCATCAATGAGAAACACAACTAATGGACCCTTAGTGTACTCTCCGAACTTCCAGTATCATCAATACGATTTTTAAGCTTTTAGGCATATTTGTGAGACCTAAATATATACAAAGGGTAACTAGCAGACATTTTTCTACACACGATTACTCTGATATTTTATGGTCTAATGCATTTGCACATATATTTACTGTCACAACATCGGAATGGTTCGAAGATAGCAATACGACTTCGTCTGTAATCTTTCCTCAACATAAAAATAATCTAGCCAATTACTTTAATTACAGTTTGTGCATATGCTGTTGCTAAACATTATAAACAGAAACTAAAATCGGCATCTGTTTCAGTTTGCTTCGTTGAGCATGCCAAATTCATTACTGCCAAGTTTCTTCTTTAGTTGGGCTGGTGTTCTGATCCATTTCATTTTTTAATATTCTTAATGTAAATGCATAAATAGAACAATGCTTATAAATTGGTCTATTTTTTTAGCTTCTTCCCTTGGTGTGCATGATTTAAATTGAAATTTCTTTTAAAAGTCAACTTGAAGAAGTTCTGTTATCATAATATTTAATATCTAGACATATTTGTCACCTGGTTCTTCTTATCACCATGATTTATGGCTGTTTCTATTTATCCAAATAATGGCTAGTCCTTATTGACATAAGCAAAAGATTCAAACCATGTGAAGTTGCTCTTATTTTCTTCCGTTTTCTTTTTGCCTTTTTCTTTTATTCGGAGGTCAGATATATTAATCATCACACTTCTTGAAAACAGAGTATATGTTAAGCGGCACCCAGTGTAGTCAAGGCGCAAGGCGCAAGGCAAGGCGCGCAGGTCCTTTGGAGCCTGAGGCGCAAGGCGCACTTAAGGCGCGGGCTTTTTTGAAAAGGCGCACAGTGTATAAAAATTGGATATATAACCCCGAAGAGATATGCTATTTCAGAAATAAATTTGCATAGGAACTAGAATTAATCATGATTAAAACATCAAAATATAACATCACACATCAAAATAGGAACTAGAAGTAATGATAGGATAATCATTAATATTTTATACATCTCTAGAAGTCCTATCTCTATATCCCCCACTAGAAGTCCAGGTAAAGAGCTATTCTTATACATCTCTATATACCCCATTAGAAGTCCTACGTTCAACAATCATTTGCGAAGAAGATGGACTACATAGTCCTAATTAATATCTAGTTGCATACTTATGTCAACAGAACGAAAAAAATCAGAACGAAAAAAAAATCAGAACGAAAAAAAACGCAAAGAAAAAAACGAAACGAAGAAACGGAGAGAGAGAGACTCACCTGCACGGCTGCACCGCACGCGAGATCACCTGCACCGCACGAGAGAGAGAGAGACTGCGAGAGAGAGAGACTGCCCGAGAGAGAGACGGAGAGAGAGCGCGCTAGGGCTGCGGCTTCTGTTCACTCTTCGATTGGGAATTGGGGGGCGGCTCTTCGATTGCAATTTTGGACGGCTGCTGGGTAGTTTAGGGTTGAAATGTTGAAGTTTACGGGCTTGTGCAACAAATTAGAGGAGAAATGGGCCCAGAATTTGTGGGCTTTTGGGTGGTGGGCCCAAAAAAATTAGAAAATAGAAAAAAGACAGCAAAATGAAAAGGCGCGCGCCTTGGGTCGCCTCGCCTTGGGTCCAAGGCGCGCGCCTTGGCTCGCCTGCAAATTGGCATGTAGCCTGGCCTTAGGCGAGGCGCAATAGGTGCGCCTTGCGCCTTGGTGCGCCTCAGGCGTGCGCCTTGGTGCGCCTTAACTACACTGGCGGCACCCCTCGCTGCATAAGTAAGGCATGGTGCCACAAACAAAGACTAAAGCAGGTTTTGGATTTAAAGCTAGTGTTAAAGATTATGGATTGCCATATTACAGTCCTGATTACAAAACCAAAGATGCTAATATTTTGGCTGCAACTCCTCAACCTAGAGTTCCCATTGAAGAAGCCGGGATTGCGGTAGCTATCGAATCTTCTACTGTTACATGGATAACTATGTGGACTGATGGATTTACCAATCTTGATCATTACAAAGGGTGATGCTACCACATTGAGTCTGATGTTGGGGAAGAAAATCAAGATATTGCTTATGTAGCTTATCCTTCTGTTTGAAGAATGTTTGTTACTAACATGATTACTTCCATTGCGGCAATGTATTTGGTTTCAAAGCCTTACGAGCTTCACATCCGGAGGATCTAAGAATTGTTCGTCCATATTCCAAAACCGGCCAAAGCTTTATTTTATTTTATTTTTGTTCATTTTATTTTATTTGGGGGTGAGGGGAATGGAGGGGCAATCTAGGTATTTTAATAGAACATGTAAACATTGTGTTTTGTTAGATGTGTTTAATATACATGCTTCAATCAACTGCAATTGACTTTCTGATTTCTGTCTGTAAAGCAAGATCAAATTTGTATTTGTTCGTGTTTGACATTCAGAATGGACAAGGAGCTTCACAAATGCCAAGACATGCTTGCAAATTTGAAGTCTAAAACAAAGCAACTGGCATCAACGTTGAACATGTCCAATTTCGCCAACAGGTAATATTTTTATTCAGAAATTAATCCATGCTAATAGGGTATCTTCTAATTTTTTCTTCTAATCTACCCAGGTTAAAGTAAGTATGTGTCACTGACAATGGAAGATTTTCCCCTCTTTTTTGAAATCTAGGGAAGATTTGTTTGGACCTAGTAAAATATCAGTTGATGAGGTAAAACGAACTGAAGGTCTGGACAATCGTGGTGTTGTCGGATTACAACGGCAGATTATGAAAGGTATATGTCTCTTATACTTACTGAATAAAGTGCACATGTTGTTTTGTGGTTTACCTTTTACCTCGCATATTACACAGAGCAAGATCAAGGCCTTGAGAAGCTGGAGGAGACAGTCATCAGTACGAAACATATTGCTTTGGCAGTTAATGAAGAATTGGACCTGCATTCCAGACTGCTAGTATGTTAAAGGGATTTGATCTAGCAGAATGTTTAAATTTTCATTTCTTGCAGTTTTTTGCGGTCATTATTCTCTTGTTTATTTTTCTTTACTGTGCAGGATAACTTGGACCAACACGTGGACACCACAGATTCAAGGCTTCAGGTAGGCTCATTCTCTTCATAATGTCTCACACAGAGTTGTCAAATTGCGATATATTTATCGAATCTCGATTT
This sequence comes from Scilla litardierei, assembly GCA_030789695.1. Classification (NCBI taxonomy): domain Eukaryota; kingdom Viridiplantae; phylum Streptophyta; class Magnoliopsida; order Asparagales; family Asparagaceae; genus Scilla; species Scilla litardierei. The sequence continues at coordinate 24,639,466 of CM061131.1, read as the reverse complement.
TCATTGGTATCATATCATATTGTAAGATATATAAACTCTTGTGCAATATTTAAGCAACTAAGCATAAAAGCAAAAGATTAAACAATAAATAACAAAGGAGGAATGCAAATAGCCTAAAAGTAAGCAGTAGATCATATGAAATAAGAAATATACATAAATACTATATATAAATTCCCGGTCAAAGGAGTACACGACCATTAATGAAAGTAGCGCCAAAGATAAAGGTTTAATTTGACGTATAAGATAGAAATCTAATAAGTATTCTTTTTCTATTATTGCTAAACAAAGAACATTTAGGCATGCTACTACTAAACATCGAACAAACATTCAATCAATTAATCGAATAATATTAAAAAATTAATTAATTAAATATATAATTTTCTTTTTTGTAAAAAGAATTGAGATTACATCAGAACATCCATGTAGTTAAGATACAAATATTATACGATTAAAAACTATATATGTCATGCCCTGCTCTCGGGGGCGTGCCAGATTTTCATATCTGATGTAGGTCTTGCTAGTTACCAGTGAAAACAATATAGGCCACAAACAGAGATATACCAAAATACTCGTATAAAATTTCTCATTAATTAATACGAGAAAATGTAAGTAAGATACACCAAGGATACACTCAACCTCAAAAGCAGAAGTCTGCGGTTTTCACAGCAAAGTCAGTGTCCTCAAATGCTATGATCTCGAATACTTGAGTGGCACTTAATGATGCCACGAAACGTAGAACCGCAATCAGTCGGTGGTAAATTCATAGTAATTCTAGATTTTGAGAGATAAACGGTAAACATGCATAACTAAAAACAGGTATTAGAAACAAGAAACCGAAACAAATACTGAAAACAAGTAAGAACATGCATGCAAGATAGTTTATAGTTTAAATTTACATGATCATATGGCTCTAGTAGTTACACCAATTCTAGGTTGTGAATCATACTGGAAAATACAGTGAGCAACCAGGAGTTCACCTTATATCACAGGGTGCTCACCCAGCCGAGCCCAAAAATAACTACTGGAAGGGGCTGATTCATTCCGGCAATACTAAGATGGGTCCATCAGATGCATGATGAGACACGAATGAAAGACCTGATGCGGTCATGTAAACAGAAGCATGGATCCAGTCTCTCCCGCACTCTCACTAATATGATTTACCTCCAAAATTTAGTGAGCCTGCAGTGTTAAGTGTATGTCAAGTGTAATTCTCTCAGTGTCTAAGTGATATATACAAGTGTTGTTCTAGTTGGTAGTAAAACATGCATTATGAAATAAAGTTTCTAAGCGAGTTCTGAGGTCACATCAAAACTAGCTAATATGATTGATGTGCTATGTGATTCAAATCTAGTCATGTATCATGATTCTAAGCAATTCACGTGGGTTTATGCCAACAGACCCAATACAAGAATATGTTACTTGTAAGGTGACATGATAACAAGATATTCAAATATCAGGATATTCCACTGTCATATTTTCTAACCTTAGGATATTCCACTATCATATTTTCATCTTAGCACATCCAACCATATTACTACTTTCAATGTCATGGGATAACACACAATATGTGATATGCCAATCTAAACATGGACATCATGCATCATATGGATAACATGTAGTATTTAGATATTATGTAGCAACAGGAATAATCGACTAAACATGTAGTAAGTGATGTAACACTCTAAACCTGAAAATATGCAACAATTATAGTAAAATAGTCTAACTTGAAAAGCAAGTGGCGAATGATATAACAAATGAAAACATGGAGGGATTTATATGTATATCAGTTATTTATCTTGGTATTTTCTTGTTGGTGCCTCTACCCAGTATAAAGTAGTCAAGTTTTCACTCTAGCATACTACTGGAGAACGACATAACTATTACTCTAAAGAGTAGCCACAATGGGAGGGCACGAAACACTAATCTAAATATAGAGCAAAAGGCCACAAGAAGTCACGACGGGGGGCTTAAACCCAAGCACAGTCATGTCAAGGGCTAAGAGCCCAGGTAAAACTCATGACAAGAGGTGAAAACGCCAAAGGATGTCACGACAGGGCAAGGAGCCCAGGTAACAGTCACGACAAAGGCCAAGTAGCTCCAAAACAAGTTACGTCAGCCATGCAAAACCTCAATGGCATGAACACGGCAGTGACAGGGGCAGTGAAGGTCGTCGCAAAGCCCAAAGCTCAAAGAAAACATCATAGCATAAGAAAAAGAATGTTAAAACCAAAACCTAGAATTTAGAGTAAATTTACCAAAATCAGAGAACCGTCAGGGGTTGCCGAGCTTAGCCATTAAGCGGCTGCGGCTGCTCGCTAGAGGAAGGGGGTGGAACTGAAGCAAAACCAAGTCTCCAACTCAAACCAAACTTAACTCCTGGGAAAACCCTAAAAATCTTGAAGTAAAAACCCTTGGGGAGTAAAGAGGATATATATCGAGGAAAGAGAGGGCCTGATGATGGCCTCAGATTGGACGGAGAGCAGTGGATTTGCGGGGTTGACGGTGGCTCGGGTGATGTGTCAAGAGAATGGTGCTGCTGCGAGGGTTTCCTTCTCGCCGAAGGAAGATCGAGAGAAAGAGGGGGTGACGCGTCTAGGCGATACTTTCGGCGGAGTAAGAGGGCACGCGGTTTGTCGGGTGAAGGGGTGGCATCAGGGAGAGAGTGATTTTTCTCTCCCTCGAAGCTTCGAGAGAAGGGGCAAGGGCGTGCATCACACGTGGAGGGAAAAAAATAAGGGATGGGTGGGCCGAGGACTTGTGGGCTGGGCTGTTGTAGAAAAGAAGAAATAAAGAAGTAAAATAGGGGGGGGGGGGGGGGGCTGAGCTTGCTGGCGGTTAAACAGAAAGGAAAAAAAATGAGGTGAAGAGGAGAGGAGAAGGGGAGCCTGGGCCGGCCTAAAGGGAAAAATAATGTGCCATTTCATCCTCTCTTTCGTAGGTGGACTCTACAGGCGAGTCTAGATGCCACATAAATTTTATTAGGTTGACAACTCTGTTTCAAAAAGCCTTCTGCTGGTGGTCAATGATCTGCACTGGCTGTTGGTTGTATGTTAGGCCAGGGCGCACAGTGATATCAGAATGATCAACGACATGCGTTGGGTCTCCCACATACTTGTGCAGCTAAGATACGTGAAATACATTATGCTCTCATTCTAGAGATGAAGGCATTGCACGTCTCTACATCACTTTTCCTATTCACTTTAATATATCAAAATGCCCAATGTAACGGGGAACATGCTTTCCTCTTCGTCCAAATCGAATCTGGCCTCTGTTGGGAGAGATCTTCAAGAAGACATGATCACGATCACCAAGCTGTAACTTCAAATGTCGACGTTTCACATCTGTCCAATGCTTGTATCGATCATGTGTTACCTGAAGCTTCTCTTTGATAGTGCGCACTACATCCACAACTTCTACAATCATTTCTGGTTTAATCATCTCTCCGTCACCCATATCATCCCAACTCAAGGGCGAATGCCATTTTTTTCTGTACAACACCGCAATGGGTGCCATAATACTGGCTCAATAACTGTTGTATGCAAACTCTATAAGGTGAAAGTGATCTTTTCAAGATTCTTTGAAGTCTAACATACACGCACACAATATATTCTCTAGTATCTGATTGGTTCGCTCTGACTAGCCATTTGTCTGAGGATGCCACGTCGTATTAAAACTCAAATGGGTTTCCTGGTGACCCTGTAGGCTCCTTCCAAAAATGTAAGGTGAATCGAGTGTCTCTGTCTAAAACAATACTCACAAAAACACCGTGTAGTCACAATCTCCCCGATGCATTTCCTGACAAGGACTTTTGTCGGCTGACCAACTCTGAAAGGAATCAAATGCACTGATTTGGTTAATCGATCAACGATCTCCCAGATAGTGTTATTGTGCCTTGTGCTTCTAAATAGTCCAGTTAGAAGATCCATCGTAATGTGTTGCCACTTCCACTCTGGGATGAGTAAATGCTGTCACAGACCAGCAACATATCATGCATTTTGTTGTACTCCAAGCAATACTCATCTTCATGTCATGTCACCAATAATGATGTCTCAAATTCTTGTACATCTTGGTCCCGCCTGGATGAATAGAATGTGGTGAACCGTGAGCTTCTTTCAACAGCTTATCTCTAATGTCTCTAGATGACATACAAATTTTGCAACCATACCACAAGGACTTGTCCTCATGAACCCTGACGTCTGACTTGCCAACACCAAGCTTCTGATCTTTTACAGCTTCTCATCTCCTGCGTAAATGGCCTTGATCCTATCTACCAGAGTTGATTGAATTTGCATGTTAATCAATGACGCAGTCACTCCAGGCAAGATGATATCTATATCCATTTCCATGGTCTCTTGTTGCAGCTTCCTTTGAGTCATAAGTCATCATTGCTGGGAGACGACTCACAATGACCTTCCCAAGATGATATTAAAGGTTAATATCGTAATCTGCCATAGGCTCAATCCACCGATGCAAACACATGTTGAGCTCCTTCTGAGTGAAGAGATACTTCAGACTCTTTTGGTCTGTCACATGCTCACCCAATAAGAAATGTCTTCAAATCCTCAATGCAAAGATAACTGGGTTCGACTCAAAATTATAAGTGGGATAGATCTTATGATTCTTCAGCTGCATGAACATGTATGCCACGACTCGGCCGTGTTGATGTATCACACGCCTAAGTCCTCTGCAAACGCTTCATAAAATATTTCGAATCCTCCTGTTCGGTCTGAATAACTAAAATTGGTACTGAGGTTGATCTTCTTTTCAACTCCTGGAAAGCATTATCACATGCCTTAGACCAGACGAATATCATATCCGTTCTTGTCAATCGCATTATAGGCTCTGTGATTTTTGAGAAGTTTTGGATAAATCTTCAGTAATATCCTGCTAGTGCCAAGAAACTCTCGGTCACTGACTGAAGAACATGCCAGTTCTAAATAGCGGTTACCTTCTTAGGATCTACAAAAATCCCTTCTTCAGACACCATGTGACCCAGAAAAACTATCTTTAACTAAAATTCACACTTGCTAAATTTGGCAAACAATTGGTGTCACCTCAAAGTCTCTAGAACCTTCTTCAAATGTTCAGCATGCTCCCAATCGTCCTTTGAATAGATGCGAATACCGTCAACGTAAACCACTACTAACTTGTCCAGAAATTCTTGCAACACTTGGTTCATGAGACTGATGAATATCATCGGCGCATTGGTTACGTCAAACAACATCACCAAGTACTCATAATGTCTGATTTTGAAGTGGTCTTATGTACATCCTTCTTCACCCTCACCTGATGGTACCATGTCCTCAAATATAACTTTGAAAAGACAATTGATCCTCCGAGTTGGTCGAAAATATCATCGATACGGGGAAGAGGATACTTGTTCAGTTTCCTACATGCACCCGTGATCCATCATTCTTTCGCACCAACAATATAGGAGCACCTTATGGGGTTACACTGGGTCGTATCAATCCCTTCCATAGTAAATCATCCAACCAAGCCCGAACTTCTTCTAACTCAGATGTTGCCATACAATAATGAGCCCTATATATCGGTTGGATGCCTGATAACAATAGAAAACTCGAGCGCGTTCTCGAGGCAATCTTGTAAGATCGTCTGAAGATACGTCCATGAATTCTCACTCCACCTTTGGTTTCTCTGATTCAGCATCCATGACAGTCACATATGTCTCTGTGGGTCTGGCTCTGAATTGCACTGGTCCTTCAAATCTGCTTCCGCTGATGAACTTAAATTTCGGATGATTGGGCATTTTGAACACTACCATCATTTGACGATAGTCAATGGTAGTGTGAAAAGTCCCCAACCAATCCATTCCAAACACAGTATCAAAACTCGACATCGCAATCACCTTGAAGTTCGCGAACCGCTCCCTTCTATAGATCATAACAGGGCATTGAGGATACCCACTAGTCGTTTTCAACACGCTACTGCCCGTGTTGACACTTCAATTTCCAAAGTTGATCACGAGATAGATAACCTGAAAGTAATGGGGAGTACTCAATGATAGAAGGGTTGATGTGGCTGTCACAAGCTGAAAGGAATGTGATGGCAATGAAGTGAATAAATGATTCAAACCATAAAAGATTCCACTTATTGTTGATGAAGGAGGGAAGTGTAAAAGGGAGTATAAAAATACATCCAAAGGATTTCTAGTGGAGGGTTTAAGAGTTCAATGAGGAATATGAGAAGCCTTTGCATGTACGTCGCATACCATGTGAAAGCTCGAGACATCATGTACTCATGAGATCGATATGAGTATATTATACTATACATCATACTCTTCCTATAATGTTCACGAGGTGGTTAGCACAGACCTGCATGGATCACCACAAAAACATGTCACGTCCCGCTCCTTAGGGGCGTGCTTGTTTTTCACATGTGATGCATGTACTGTTAGTTACCAAAGAAAAATATAGGCTATGAGTAGAGTAGAGATATACTAAAATACTCGTATAAAATTTCTCATTAATTAATGCAGGAAAAGGTAAGAAAGATTAGGGGTGGCAAAATGAGCCCGACCCGACCCGAACCCCGCATCATTAACCGGGTATGGGTAGGGGCCAATCCGGGTCAAGTAGGATCCGGGTTGACCCGACCTGACCCGGATAAAATTCGGGTCGTGTATGGGTTTGGCATGCCAACCCGGATGACCCGAATTTGAACCGGTTTACTTTCTATATATATATATATAAATTTATATAATAACTTCAATACACAGTTACAAAGGGAGTTGCGCTTATACGATTTGAATTGTTCTCTTCTTTAAGAGGTCTTGGATTTAATTCCCTTTACATGCAACTTTTTAGTTAATTTTACTGCGTTCGTTAATAAAATGGTAACGTTAATTCTACTTCCTTGCTGTCATCAGTGCGATTTAAGCGACGAGCTGCTGGAAATTATGCAACACTTAATAAATTGCTAGTGACTCTTAATAAATAGCTGGATATAGAAAAAAAGGCAGATGTGTATAAGTCAAATCTTAATTCGACGGGTTAACCCGAACCCGACCCAAAAATTTTCTGGGTCACTCGAACCAGAACCCACCCGTCCCGTTTGCCACCCCTAAGTAACATATAACAAGGATATACTCAACCTCAAAAGTAGAAATCCACGGTCTCCACAGCAAAGTTAATGTCCTCAAATGCTGGGATCTCTTTGTAGACCTGAGTGACACCTCAATGTGCCACGAAACGCAGAGTCGCCAGCAGTCAGTGGTAAATTCACAGTAATTCTAGATTTTAGGGGATAAATAGTAATACAAGATGACTAAAAACAAGTACTAGAAACAAGAAACTGAAACTGATCCTAGAAACAAGTAAGAACAGATATGCAAGACAATTTACTGTTTATAGTTACATGATCATATGGTTCTAGCAGTTATACCAATTCTAGATTGTAAATCATATTGGAGAGTATAGTAAGCAACCATAAGTCTAACTTGTAACACAGGGTGCTTACACAGGCCGAGCTCAAAATAACAACTGGAAGGGGCTGACTCATTCTGACAATACTAAGAGGGATCTATCAGATGCATGATGAGACCTGACCAGAAGACCTGATGCAGTCATGTAAACAGAAGCATGGCTCTAGTTGCTTCCGCACTCTCACTAATATGATTTACCCCCCCAAACCTAGTGAGTCTGAAGTGCCAAGTGTGTATCAAATGTATATCTCTTAGTGTCTCAGTGATATTGTACAAGTGTTGTTCTAGTTGATAGTAAAATAAGCATTATGAAATAAAGTTTTTAAGCGAGTTCTGAGGTCACATCAGAACTAGTTAATATGATTGGTGTATGCCAATCCAGTCATGTTTCATGATTCTAATCAGTTCACATGGGTTTATGCCAACAGACCCATAACAAGAATATGTCACTTGTAAGGTAACATAATAACATGATATTTCAATATCAGTACATTCCAATAGCATATTTTCCAACATCTGGATATTCCAATATCATTTTTTCATCATAGCACATCCAATCATATTACTATTTTCAATGTCATGGGTTAACACACATCATGTGATATGATAATCTTAACATAGACATCATGCATCATATGGATAACACGTAGAATATAGATAGTAGGTAGCAACTAGAATAACATACTAAACACGTAGCAAGTGAGATAACATGCAATAATTAGTAAAATAGTCTAACCTGGAAGCAAGTGGCGAATGATATAGCAAACAGAAACATGGAGGAACTAACAATGGGAAAGGGACAACAGTGATGATCGTATAAAGAAATAATCCATATATTCATGCTTTTCTTATCACCAGCTAACGTCATCATCGGGGATGACTTCAGAATACTATAAACATGAATAGAGCTAAGCATGAATCTCATGTCTAACCAGCAATAGGACAACACCTCACGATTTCTAGCAAGTAAATGGGCAAGCTTAAACTCCCAACACCAGAGCGCAAGGTCTAAGTCCCCCAAGCCAATTCCAACATCACCAACACTACCAAGAAATACTATCAACACCACCAAGTCAACCACCAAACAACATCACCAACGCCATTAAGTTGACCACTAAACAATTACACCAAACACTAAGCCTAGACAGAGAGCAAAAGGCAACATGAAGTCATGCGGGGGGCTTAAGCCTAACCACAATCACGGCCGGGGGCTAAGAGCCCTGGTTAAACTCACGGCAAGCGGTGAAAACTCTAAAGGATGTCATGGCAGGGCAAGGAGCCCAGGTAAAAGTCTCGGCAAAGGGTAAGTAGCCCCAAAACAAGTCATGCCAGCCAAGTAAAACCCTAGTGCACGGGCACGACAGTGGCGGGGGTGGCGAAGGTCGCCGCCAAGCCTAAAACTCAAAGAAAACATCACAACATAAGAAAAAGAATGTTAAAACCCAAAATTAGAATTTAGATCGAATTTACCGAAATCGAAGAACCGTTAAGGGTTGCCGAGCTTAGTCATCGAGCGGCTGTGGCTGTTTGTCGGAGGGAGGGGCAGAACTGAAGCAAAACCAAGTCCCTAACTCAAATCGAACTCAACACCAGGGAAACCTCAAAAATCCTGAAGTAAAAACCCTTGGGGAGTAAAGGTGATATATATCTATATATTAAAACATAATTGTTTTTGAATTCTAGGGCTGACTAGGACAAACAGGTTGATAGAAAGACGGCTTGGATTTAATCTTGAGGAATGAATGGTTGAGATGAGATTTTGTGGAAAGTTTTGGAGGGAAAACCATTTCTAGGAAAATGAAAGTTTCTGGGGAAATGAAATTTTATGGAGAATGAAAGTTTCTTGGGAATAACAGTGTGCGTTCAATTAATGCCTTTGGAAAAAACATTAATTTGTATTTAATGCTGCAGATCGAATGCTCTCTCACTCAACGCGGGGCCCAACGTCTCTTTGACCCATGGAGCGAAGATGAGAAATATTTCCCGCGCCGATTTTTTTACGCTAATTCGGTGTTCCGTGTCGAAGGCGCCCATGCCGAATTTGTTGTTCCGCACCGAAGGCGTCCTTGCCGCTAAGTATTTTTACGCTAATTTGTTGTTTCACACAATTTTTGATGTGGAAATAATTTTTTGGGAACAAAGATTTCCTGTGTGAAAATCTTAAATGAACCATTTCCGCAAGCACGTGTTATGACTAGTATGTCTATATATATATAGAGAATAATGGCTATCATACGCCATATGAGAGCCTCTCTCATACGCCCTCTCACATGAAGCACCCAAGTACAAGCCCACATGGGCTTGTACTTGGTTGTACTTGGGTGCTTTATGTGAGAGGGCGTATGAGAGAGGCTCTCATATGGCGTATGATAGCCATTATTCTCATATATATATATATATATATATATATATATATATATATATATATATATATATATATATATATGGCAATCTTCAGTTGCGAAAAAACGGTGTGAAAGCTTTTTTTATTTTTTTAATTTATTTAAATTTTTTTTTGATGTTTAATCCATACAATTATATACCCCAGGGAATATGTAAATCTTCAATTGACAACATTTCGCAGTGTGAAAATGTTTAGTTTTTTTTTGAAATTTTTTTTCAAAAACTTTTTTCCGCCTTCATTATAGGTTATACCCCCCTTAAAAAATAATCGTTGAGAAATAATGTTATTTGGCCATCGATCAAGGCATTTCCACAAATTCGCACGTTTTGAGACCGTTAAATTTGTAACTGGTGGATGTGTGCTCTAATCCCTCTATGGTTCACCCAAATTTTCTGCGATGTCTGCGATTTGGGGGCCCAAAAACAATTTTTTTAAAAAAATTTTGCATTTGCTTCTACTACTTGTTAATTACACCCTCACCAATTTTCAAGTCAATTCAACACCGTTTGAACATCCATTAATGCATTTTAAAAAAACCGCTCCCAAAAACCGAACTGTCAGCGCAACATTTTTGAAATGCATGAACAGAGGCTTAAACAGTGTTGGATTGACTTGAAAATTGGTGTGGATGTAGTTAACAAGTAGAGCTGACAACGCAGAAAATTTTTCATGAGCTGTCGGCGATTTGGGGGCCCAAAAACATTTTTTTAAATTTTTTTGCAGTTGCTTCTACTACTTGTTAACTACTTTCCCACCAAATTTCAAGTCAATCCAACACCGTTTGAGCCTCCGTTCATGCATTAAAAAAAACCGCTCCCGAAAGTCGAACTGTCAGCGCAACATTTTTGAAATGCATGAACGGAGGCTCAAACGGTGTTGGATTGACTTGAAAATTGGTGGTGATGTAGTTAACAAGTAGTAGAAGCAAATGCAAATTTTTTTTTTAAAAAATCGTTTTTGGGCCCCCAAATCGATGACAACGCATGAAAAATTTCTTGCGCTGTTAGCTCATGCCCATAATCATATGTATATATACACACACTAGAAATAATCCGGGCACAAAGTGCACAGACACCCCAAAAACCAATCCACACAATCAGGACGCGGGACCCACACAGGTGATTCGATAAGTGCAAAAACGGGTGAAAATGAGAAGAGTGGGTTTGAGTGTGTGTATTGTTTTGGGGGTTTTGATTTTTTTCTTGGGGGTGATTTTGGGTGTTTTGGGTTTGGGTGTATTTTGGGTTTTGGGTTTTTGTCCCATGTGGCGATGTGACATTGCCACATGAGACAAATTCAAAAATATCCCTCAATTTTAATAAGGATATGGAAGAGTGCCTGATGATGGCCTCGGATTGGGCGGGGGGAGCGGTAGATTTGTGGGGTTTGTGGTGGCTGGGGTGACTTGTCGAGAGAACGGTGTTGTTGCGAGGATTTCCTTCTCGCCGAAGGAAGATCAATAGATAGAAAGGGGGGTGACGTGTCGGAGGCGATACTTTCAGCGGAGTAATGAGGGGATGCGGGTTTGTCGGGTGAAGGGACGGCGTCGAAGCTAGAGATGTATTTCTCTCTCCCCCGAGGTATCGAGAGAAGGGGTGAGGGCGTGCGTCGTGGGGGGAAGAATTAAGGGATGGGTGGGCCGGGGACCTGTGGGCTGGGGTGATGGAGAAAAGAAGAATTTTTTTTTTTTTTTTTTTTTTTTGGGGGGGGGGGGGGGGGGGATCCCATGGTCTGGGCTCGTGGGTTGGTTAAACAGAAAGAATGGAAAATCAAAAAACATTGAAGTGAGAAGATAGAAAGAGAATGGGAGCTTGGGCCGGGCCTAGGGGGGAAAATAATGTGCCATCACAACATGTAATTTTCTAGATCACACTAAATTTAGAAACTTTAGTAGGGATTGAATTTGAACGGAGAACGCTACTGAAAAGGAACAATACAGACATCGGGGAGGTTGGGGGAACGAGTAACTCACTGCATCCCTTAAAAAGTATTGGGAATAAGCTTTTCAAAGCAAAGTGATGACCAAAGATGCATGAGGAGATTTTGATGCGAGTCATGGAGCTCGAATAGGATTGATAACTGGTGGGATTGAAGATGAAATTATGAATAAAGGAAAAAGGATGTCATTGCGAGTGATACAAAGGCCTAATTGTTCAAGTTTAGTAGTTATGTCACATATGCTAAGAAAATAATATACTTGAAGGCATGAATCAAATTTTAAAAACCCAAGTAAAATTCAAAGCTACCATATTGGAAAATGCAGATTATGTATCGCATCGTATCCGCGCATGATATGTGTATCGAAAGATAATTAATTTACTCCGATCCGGCCATATGATTTGTATCGTTTTATGTCCAAATCATATCTACATCGCACGATATCTATTGCATGTCATAAGATCTTGATGACTATGATCTCACGTGATCTCCATACTTTGCTTTTGTAAAATCTGACAGCATAAAAGTTCTATTTCCTAAGCTCGAGTATATTGCCTGGAACGGAAGTCATTGAAATATGCATAAATTCGAACTTGTGATGAAGTAATAATCAGCGTGTTTAAATTCATGACTCGTTAATCATCAGCAATTCCAAAATTTCAAAGATTGTGTTCGCACAAAGGTTCATAGGATTTAGTTGAATGTTTTCAAACAACAAAAACTGGGTGCGAATTTTTATGTTTCCGTAAGCAGTATCATATTAATGAGGATCGTTGGGTATATTTAGGATCGTTATGCACTGTAACGGTTGTAATTAAGGTTACCTAATCATCAACTTGATTTCTTTTTTTTTTGTTGCAGCGCGTGCAGAAGAGGCTGGCTATTCTTAATAAACGGACAAAAGCAGGTTGCTCATGCAAGTGTCTTCTACTATTAGTCGTCATCATTGTACTTTTGGCCGCTGTCGTATGGGCTCTCATCAAGTACCTGTGAATTGGAGGTCCAAAGTGCCGAGCGGCCACGTTGTGGCGTGAGTTTGCCATTGCAATCTGTGGAATTTCTTATGATTGTGTTGTATTTAAGAAGACAAATTACTCCCCGGACAAAGTTGGGCTGTTTGAAGCCAGCGTACATATGAAATGGTGTGCTTGGAACTTATTCAGTTGTCATCAAAACCTGATGATCTTGTAAAGTTGGATTGCATATATATAGTAATGGTTTTGTATTGCGCTACGTTTTTGCTGGCTCGCTTTCTACTTCTCAGTTTGGCAGCTAATGGTGTTTTTGTCCCGGTGAACACCTGAGAGGAAGCAAGCAAGCGCATGGTTTCTTCATTACGACGAGGCAAGAGATGATACGTGCATATAAATACCACCATGCCATCAAATCGCCAAGGCTTCTGCCCTTGTGCCTACCTAATTTGGAACAACCTTTATATGTGAATCTTTAGCGCGCGGAAAACTAGAAATTTAAATATAACAAATTATATTGAGAATTGCTCTTTGCACCCCTATGGGTAGGGGTGCATATAAGTGTTTGTGTCAAAATTAGCTAAAAATAGAAAAGAATGGAATTGATTTGAAAAATGAAGTTAACATATTTTCTAATTTTAGGAATTAAAAGCAATGCACCCCTACTGATAGTGATAGGGGTGCAGATAGCATGGTTCATTATATTATTTATGAGAAATCCAATTGCATATATACAATGAGATTACTAGACATTGGGTTGGATGCGTTAAGATTTAGTCACATCGTATCCGAGAAGTACAGTCTCTATACATGCCTTTCTGTTGTTCATGATAGATTTTCATGATCTCCATGTACTAAAACATCAACCCATCAAATATCCTATGGTTTGTGTGGGTTGTGTATTATTTTCCTTTAAGTCGAATATTCGAGAATTTAATTGTCTTTCTGTTGTTAATGTAAATACTAGAGTCGGTTAGTATTGCGGGTATCTTAGAAATACGTCCATATCTATGTATCCTATCCTTCTACTCTCCTATCCTGCCTATAAATAAAGGGCTGGTGGTTCCTCCTCAGTAGTTGATTCATAAATGTTATCAGCACGAGCCTCTAAAAAAAATTTCCACAAAAATTTTTCGTTGCGAAGGCAAAGGGAGACGGGAGATTCACGCACGCGGTGCAAGGCTTCCTCAATAGGGGTGGCAATTTTCGGCCCGGCACGATAGCCCGGCACGGGCCCGGTACGATAAGACCGTGCTTGGGCCAACAATTTTGGCCCGAAATCCTTATCGGACCTGGCCGGCCCGGCCCGGTTCATTTTCGGGCCGGACCCGGGCCAAGCTTTTCGGCCCATGGGCGGCACGGCACGGCACGGCACGGCACGAAAAGCATTTAATCGCCCCACTTCAATTTGACCACACACTGATCTAAAGCGGATTTTAGCAATGTGCATTCATTTATGGTGTTGAGTCCAATGTCATGAATCTTAGATCAAGGTTCAAATATCATAAATTTTAACAACTTCCCGCGAGCACCAACTTTGATATCTTCGGATCTTGGGGGTTGATCTCAGTTTCCAAGAAGAGACAAAGAACTACCAAACATGTTACTTCATCTTGCCAAATAAATGAAAACAATGTAGGACCCATCACCTTATGCAACTCACTTAATCATCTTCTTTCGTGCTCCATTTCGATGCAACTTTAAGCATATGAGACAAGTTTCTGTTTAAAATATGATAAAATATTGTCACAATACATAATTCATTCAACCCTATCGGACCGGGCCGGGCGGCCCGAATTTTTATCGGACCGTGCCTGGGCCTCTCCGGAATGGCCCGAAGTCTTATCGGGCCGGGCCGGCCCAGCCCTTTAAGAAAACCGGACCGGGCTGGCACGGCCCGATAAGACCGGGCCGGCCCGAATTGCCACCCCTATTCCTCAATCGAGAGTCGTTATTCGCGTAAGGGTTTCGTTCAACCGTCGCTATATCCGGAGGACGGATATAAAGGTAAAAATCGCTAAAAACGATGTTTTTATCATACGTATGATTGATCTACCCATAGATCTCGCAAGATCGATATGAGGATTTGCTAAACCGCCTAAAAAGACGAACATTTTGTCCCAAAAATCAATTTTAAAGGATTTTTCTTGTGTAAACCCACCCCATGCCCGCCGGCGGCCCCCTCCCCCCGCCGTCCATGGCCGCAACCCCCTGCAAGGGGGGCGGCCGGCGCCGCGGGCCGCACTCCCCTGTAGGGGGCGGCGGCGACCCGCGGCCGCACCCCCCTGCAACGGGGCGGCGGCCGTGCCCCTTCTTACCGCCGACCGGCGGCAGTAAGGGAGCGACGGCGGCTAATCCTAGCCGTCGCCCCTAACCCTACTAGGCCTAGAGCCCTGATTCAAAAAAAATTATTACTGCCTTGCGGGTAAGCAACCTGCGGGCTTCAGGCCCGCAGGTCAGTTTTTCTTCAAAAAAAAATTGAGACTGCAGGCATGAAGTCCGCAGCCACACTACGGGCTTCAGGCCCGCATGCCAGTTTTTCGCATAAAAAAAGAGGGGGATAAATTACAATTAAAAGGGGCTAAAATAAGCTTTAAAAAGCTTGTTGGGGGCTAAAAATTGATTAAAAATGGCATTTCGGTGACCTAAAAATTCATGTAAATTATGGGCTATAAGGGGCATATTGGGGACTTTTGGGGATCGTTTGGGGATGAATTAAAAAGGAAAACTTCTTCCTTTTACGTAGAACATGTTTAATTGTCGGGCTCTTTTCCAATCTTTTTTTGGATAAACCCAATTTGCACAACCCTCGAATTAAATGATTTATTCTGTAAAATCAATAATATATGCTTTGCATCACTTTGGCTTATTCTGCGGATAAACTGTGTATGGTTGTGCATATTTTTAAAACTTAATAATTAGGAAAATCCTGCGATCGCTATGCCGTTAGTTAGCTAATCTAACGGTGTATGACGTTGCCCAGTGGTCCAATAATTATTAAGTAATTAAATTGTTTATCCATCTCTGCGAATATATATGCATGTGATGCATGTGATGCCTATGATGAAAATGTTTGATGAAAATATTTGATGAGCACAAAATTTCTGCATGGTTGGCTAATTGCAGTTTTTGGATCGGCTGTTTGAGTCCCACATTTTATATTCCTGCACTTTTCTTTTACTTTTGAGAGAAACTGTAGTGAGGAAATTATGTAAATGTCCGTGACCGAAGACCATTTTCCATGGAGACGGAGGCCACAATTGAAGCTGAAGATCTTATATGGGACCCACATGGTTTCCAAAGTTGTAATTTATTTTTAAAGCTTTCATTTGTGTAATATGGACTGTAATGGGACTTTGGACTCTTTATTTATGTGGGACTGGCTGATCCACGCAATTAGCCCTTCATATTAAAATTGCCTCCCCATGAAAATGTTTATATTTAAATTATTAATTCAAGCATATTTGTGCTTGGCTAGATAGAATAACTAAAATCATAAGTGTCGATTTCGAATTACTGGATGCATCAGTGAGAAACTATCTGAGCTAGCAACTCGATGTGAAGTTTCATCTGCGGGCTACGTCCATCATTTCTGCTGTGACTAATAATGAAAATGTAAACGATATAGAAAAGGCGCAAGCCATTATCTATATTCGCCGCCTTGTGGACAAGACCCTAAAGGCTGAATACCTTACGGTCGAAGATCCATTTAAGCTGTGGACTGCCCTTGAGGACAGGTATAAACATCAGAAAGATGTTATACTACCAAGGGCACGATATGAGTGAGAGAATCTAAGACTGCATGATTTTAAGTCCATAGCTGAGTACAACTCAGCACTCTTTAGCATCACCTCATGCCTGAAGTTGTGTGGTGGGATAAAAGAGAGAAAAAAGAAGAAGAAAAGAAAAGTCTCAGAAGATCGCATGCTGGAAAAGACGTACACGTTTTTCCATGAAAAAGATGCGATACTAATGCAGCAATACCGTGAACGCAAGCTCATCAAGTATTCTGAGCTGCTGTCATGTTTACTCATGGCTGAACAAAACAGAGAGCTTCTCTTCGACACTCACAACATATGCCCCCTGGCACTGCCCCCTACCAGAAGCTTACAATACTTCTTCTTTTTCCAAAAAGAAAAGAGGTTATAAACGAAAAGAAAGACCACAGAAAGGGGGACAGAACAAAAGGGCCAGGGCCAAGTCCAGTAGCGAAGAAATGAAAGTAAGCGAAAGCTCACCTGGCGCAGAAATGACAACAATAGAAATGCTGCACCCCACCCAAGAGGGAATGGGAAGACCAGTGCCAAAATTGTGGCATGAAAGGACACTGGTCCAGAGTATGCCTGAACTCTGCAGCATCTCCAGAATTTGTATAAAGAAAACAAGAAAAATAAAGCTGAAACAAACCTGGTGACCGCTGATGCTTCAGTCAAGTTTACAGATGACGACTTCGAAAATAAAGACTTGCTTGATTAGCCGTCTATTTTTATCCTAGCTATTTGTTTTAAGAACATTTCATGTTAGGAGAGCTTTTGAATTATGTAATTTGATGTTGAATGAAAATGTTTCTCTGAAAATGTGCCTATATGATTCATCTTTTAAAAGATGAACTGCTCTCATGACTAATTAGTAGAAAGTAAATAAACACGTACGATCTTTCAATACAAAGCCCAATTTCAGGGCCATATTGAGGGTTCTGGGAATGCAACACGGTTGCCCCCAAACAGAAACAAAAATAAAGGATGCACTAATATCTCCGATTTCCAAAAGAAACTTTCTAAGTTTCAAGGACATCCGTTTCAACGGATTCCATTTGGAAACAACAAATGTAAATGAAAAAATTTATGTATGTAACGTCTCAAGAAAAAGAAGTAAAATCCATACTTGAACGTTTTGAGAGCCTTACAGGCCTCTACCATACAAAGATTTGGAGAGAGGAAACGGATTTAAACGGAGCACCTGAAGTGCCAAACATCAGCCAAGTTTTTACTCTGGCATGATAGACTTGGCCACCCTGGATCAGTAATGATGCATCACATCTTATCTTATGGGTATGACTCAAAGAACCAGAAGATTCTTTAGAAGGGAGAATTCCCTCGCATCCCTTGCGATAAGAGAAAACTAATTACAAGGCCTTCTCTACGAAAAGTTGAAAAGAATCTCCACGCTTCCTCAAAAATAATGGGCTATTTCGGTACTTCATTGTACTGATAAATGCATCCTCAGAATATTCGTATGTGTGTCTACTACAGACCCGCAACTTAGCTTTTCCAAAGCTATTGGTACAAAAATAAAAATGTTCCGGGCACATTTTTCAGACAATTAAATATAGAAAATAAGTCTGGTTAATGTTGGAAAATATACCTCCCGGTCATTTCAAGAGTACTGCCAAGCAACGGGAATGGAAAATGAACATACAAGTACCGCATGTTCATACCCAAAATGGGTTGGCAGAGTCACTGATAAGTAGACTCCACTGGATTGAACGTCAATTAAATCCTGATTGCCGATGGATGCACGAGGACATGCAAATTCTGCATGCCGCATCGTAAATAAACGACCCTCTGGAGGTCAGAGTCTCCAATGCAACTTGCATATGGAATGCCACCGAACATTTCTCATCTGAGAATCTTCGGTCGCGCAGTTTAAATCCCCATTGCACCACCACAGAGGACCAAAACGGTCCTCAACGTCACGTAGGTATTCATGTAGGGTTTGACTCACCTTCACTTATAAGATACATAGAACCCCAAACGGGGGACGTGTTGGATATGGACGACATGTATACACCCATGAGGGGATGTATAAGGGTCTAAGGACCTCAGATGTCGCGTACATGAAAGCATGTGCGAAGGGAACCTTTTCATGTGTGAAAAGGACCACTCGATAAGTGGAAAAAGTCACTTTATAAGTGCACAAAGGCACTTGATAAGTGCATAAGGAAGAGGATACGTAATGGTGTTAATATATGCTAATAAGCTTATAAGTAGTTATTTCCTACAATAACTACCTCCTTGGCCTATAAATAGGACCCAAGGGTAAGGCTTTTACACCATTCCATCCATGCCATAAGTTTGCATAAGGCAACTTATTTTCCTCTTCTCCCTTCCATGAAAATTCTTCTTCCAAAGAGATTTAGACGGTGAAACGCTGCTTTGATCCTCTGTGACAAAGTACTGACTGTTGTGGTGAATCCGAGAGCAAAGTTCAGAGACTACGGCGCAGCGTACGCTAACGTAAGTCTATACTCTCCTTCAATCCTCTAACGTCTTTTGACAGGATCCATCATTGGTATAGAGCCACATGGGTTCGCCCCGGTCTCACCGATGAATGAGACGTTGTCTCTTTCACGAATGAGTGTCCTACCATTATGGATATGATAGGAGCGCATCGTGACGGAGAGAACGCAAAGTTGTTCTCTTCACGTTAGTGTCTTCTGCCATTACGGATATGGTAGGAACTCTCCGTGACGGGAAGAACTGACCGTTCATCTCTCCAAACTCGCACTCCTCATGGATGCTAAGTCTCCATTCAATAGGGAATTGGCGCTCTCTTCATGTAGAGCGTGAAGTTTGCGGCCTTGAAAGTGTGTGTTTTTTTGGCACACGGCCATTAAAGCATAACCACTTTCTCGATGAACGGGTGTCTCATCGGAGAAGATGATGGTTACAAATATATCTCTTTGGTGCATGATCACCATGGCCATATGGGTCATGAAGGATATGCACCCCCCTCCCCATTGGGGAGGGGTTTGGCTTCGGCCAATGACAACCAAGACCACCCCCCTCCGGCCGGGGGGGGGGGGGGGGGGTGTGAGGCCGCCACCAACACCCCCTCCGGTGGGGGGGGGGGGGGATGTGAGGCCACCACCAAAGTTGGCCGGCCCTGGCCTCGGCCAGGGCCAAGGAGGGCCTGCATGGCCGGCCCCTACAGGGCCGACGGCAGTTGCATGCGGCAAAACCCCCTGCAGGGGGAGGGCCTGGATCCCTACGGGGGCTGGCGGTGACGGCTTGCAGAAACTCTCTCCTCAGGGGGAATCCATTTTTTGGCACGGTCACGGCTCGACCCCGGCAATGGCTGGGGGAATGCCACTGCCTCCTGGCAATGGCCTTGTGTCCTGCAGCCTTGTGCACGGCCCTGTGGTATTGTGCCACTGCCAGCCAACCATGCGTCACACCGCTTGTCGAAGATTCGGCTCTGTCACTCTGTCAGGGGGTGTAGGTCTTGCCGAATATTTTGCAAGTACCACAAGGGTACTGTTAGTACCATAAGGGTACTAGATTGAAAAATAAGTTTTTCCTGTTGAATGATTTTAGAAGAAGAAGAAGTAGAATAATCTCACATAAGGAGTAGCCATGGCACAAGCCATGGCTCTCTATATATTCTTTTTCTTAATAGATTAGGAGTCCAAGGGACTCCCCACTAACTTAGTGGGGAGTAATGGAGAGATGATGAGGGGAGGGAGGCCAAAGGCCTCCCTCAACTCACAACACTCCCCCTCATCTCTCCATTACATTGGGTTAAGCATATGAATACTTCAGGATTCAGTATGCTAATGGGGTGGATACTTTTGGGTCCAGAGCCACCGTGGTTGCCTCGTTAAAACCTTAGCTGTGGAAAACCCAGTGGGAAAAAACAGCAGCTTAAGGGAAAAGAGTACAACTATCGAGGGACTCCCCCTGATCTGTACAAGCTTCAGGCTTGCAGATCTCCTATGTATCTATACAATCTTCTCCTATTCGTCTATACATCCATCACGTTCTGAAAGAAAATACAATCATCACTCATCTATACAAGTTTCACTCATCTAGCGGCATTGGAAGGCGGTGGCACTCTGGAGTGAAATGCTATTCGAAGTTGGTAGATGACTCCACTAAAGTATTCTTTGAATCAGTCTTCAGTGTGTCTGCAAGGTACTGCTGGACGTGGCTGAGCGTTTTCAATACTTGCTTCTTAGATGATGAGCTTCTCAGAAGATATAGACATTTAAGGATGATGTGTAAATATTTAGGAGATGGCCGGCCTTTTGTGTTTTAGTCATCGCGATTATCTTTAAACCTGCATTTGCGAGATATATTCATTGACCCTTGGAAGTTGCGCAGAAGCAGCTTATCATTGGTCTAGTGGTGCTCTCCAGGACAACACTGTATCTGGATAATAGCTTTACTGCAGACGTTCTATCAAAGACACATGCAGTTGGCCATATAAAGAAGAGTAACAAGTACACTAGAGATAGGCTCTTCGGGACCTAGGATGTTCTCCCCCTCTTCCAGCGACTGAAAGGTGTCATAAATAAGCATCTATTTTTAATAGGTTGCAAATAGACAGCATTCTTCATAAACTCCAGGTGTATGAAGAATATTAAAGGGTTCCACCACGAAGGTGTTTAATATGTAAGCCGAGACATCTTCGGCATAATTAATAATAGTTCATCTTCAGGATGATTAATGTCATCTTCAGGATGATGTTCATCTCCAGGATGATAGTTCATCTTCAGGATGATTAATGTCATCTTCAGGATGATAGTTCATCTCCAGGATGATAGTTCATCTTCAGGATGATTAATGTCATCTTCAGGATGATGGTTCATCTTCAGGATGATTATTGCCATCTTCAGGATGATTAATGTCATCTTCAGGATGATCGTTATACCTAGGTTTTTCATTTCCAAGGTATGCTTTAAAGATATCTGAAATCTCAATGGTCTCTGCTGGAGATCCTATTAGCTTTAAGTCGACCATATGTAAGGCAAATATCACAAATCCTGTCAACGATCTTTCGAAAAAGATACACGGGCAGAATATTGCTTAAGATCAACTAATGATCTTTGCAGCCTTTATGGAGAAGACGTTTCTGCGTTTCTCTTTCATCTCTAGGGGTAGAGTATACCCTTCTGGAAGTTTTATATAGATCTCTATATCTATATTGCCATATATATATGCAGTCACAATGTCCATGAGCTGCATGTAATGGCTTTTTCAGAGAAGTTTAGGCATTGTAGGAAAATGATCACATTTCCTTCAATTCAATTTTTTATGAAACCCGAATTATATTCCACAGGTTTTACACATTCAGGTGTATGGACTACTGGTCCAAAGACTTTGCTTTTCAAGAGTGAGTCCAGCTCTACTCTTATTGCCTCGTCCCACTTTGGCCAATCTATGCATTTTCGCTATAGAAAAGTGGGTTGATGTCATCGTCGTATTCAGCGACGTGAACGGCAATAGCGAAAGCAAAACCGTCGTCGACGACTGTGCTATATCTATCCAGTTCCTCTCCAGTACGTACGTAATATAATTATGTTTCTCCTGTTGTTTCCTCTGCAGGGGAAATTAGGAGGGGAGAGGTTGCTGGTCTGAGCTCAGCATCCTGTGGATGGATCATTTTAATATATTTAGGAATCAACCTGGCGGGCGTCCTCTTTTCAAATGAGTTACAGCCAATTCTGCTGCCGGTGGATTGCATCCATCTTTGGGAATGTCAATCCTAGCTGGCGTGTTGGCAGCAGGAACGTATGAATGAACAATCATCTGGTTGTCCGTAAATTTATCCCGCAATTGATGTAATTTAGTCTAAATGTGAAGGATCTTCTGGATCTCATCTTCACACAGAAATAGTGTGCAGATCATAACGAGATTAGGACTATCGTGTCCCATGATATGGTCTCAGAAGCTTCAAGCTTCTTTAGACTGCGTGCCTATTTCAATGAGATTTTGCTCATCAAATTCACATTTATCAAGACTTGATGGTAAACCATAAGCAAGCAGCATCAGCAATAAGAAATGGCAACGAGCGGGCCGTATCGTGATAAGCGATGCTGAATGCAGTGTATTGGTCCCTAAACATCAACAGGAAACTGGGATTTAACAATGGACATGAAAACCATTGGAGTCTCTTTACCAGAGACTCTGATAACCCATTCTGAGTATGAACATGCTACAAGATGTTCAATTTTAATGCCAGTTGCTTGGCAGAAGTCTTCAAAGATATGTGTAGTGAATTCACCCACATTATAAGCTTTGAGAAAGCTATGTTACGAGTGAATATAAAGGCACACATAAGACCATCTAGTAGATGCATCAGTCAGTACAATGAAGTACCGAAAATGGGCCACTTGCGGGGTGAATAGGCCCGCAAAGGTCACCATGTATTCTCCCAATGAAGCTAGGAGACGCTCATCCCACTTTCAGGAGGAAATGTCTCTCTAAAAGTATGCCCTTACGACAAAGGGGGACAAGGAAAATCAATCTTTTGAAGAATCTTCCGGTTCTCCAATGGATTCATTTGATGATGCGTCCATCATCGCTGATCCAGGATGACCAAGTCCATTTTTCCAGAGTTAAAAAATATGGCAATGAAAGGCACTTCTGGTGCTCAGTCAAATTGGCTTTCTATATGATGAATATCTGTAATTATAGGGGCCCGACGTGGGTCCAATGAAATCGTAAGTATATGGGCTTCTGGCCATCCTCTTGACGAGTTACATATTGATATTCAATATTTATTATCCACAGTTTTCAAGTTATGTTCGTTTAAACGAAATATACTTGAAACTTGGAAAATTCCTATATGTTTAAGGATAGAAGTTTGCATCTTATGGTCTCGTTGTATGTGGGAGCAATGTTAATGCTACACCAGTGCAACGAGGCACTGTCCACAATATTACATACTTCATCTATAAGCAAAACGAAATTTTATTTAAGTAAATGCAAAATGACATTTAAATAAAAGTTCGTACTAAAACAAACTAAAGATGAAGCAACATGTAATTTTAAATGCATAGATATAGATATGGCTCAATCTCAAAAGTCGTCATTTTTGAAGTCTTTTTCCGTGGAAATCGTTGGCGGCTGAACATCCGCCAAGTTTGTTTCAGGCAGAGACTTCTGGCTCGCCTGATACAGTTCCTGGAGGTGGCGAGGAGTGCGGCAGTTTCTGGACCAATGTCCAGTCATGCCATATTGATGACATTTATCCTCCCAGTTCTTCTTAGGAATTGACACTTGGTCAGTGTTCTTACGATTCCATGTGAGGTTTCTCATTTCTCTGTTGTTGTTGGTCTGGGTTGCTTCTCCCCATGCTGGCTACATTACAGCCTTCCCTTTGTTCTTTCTAGCCTTCTTATTGTTTTTCCACTTCTGGGGAGAAACATGGTGGGCTTCAGGGATAGTGGCAGTACCAGCCGGATGCAAATTATGAGTAGCAAGCAGTAAATATCTATTCTACTCTGCCCTAAGAAGGCAAGAGATCAAATCAGAGAATTTCGTGAAGTTGCGTTCACGATACTGCTGCATAAGGATTGCATCTTTCTCGTGAAACGAGGTAAATGTCTTTTCCAACATGCGGTGCTTTGTCACTTCTTCACCGCACAACTTCAGGCGTGAGATGATATTATAAAGTGCAGAGTTATACTCAGCGACGGACTTATAGTCCTGAAGTCTGAGGTTTTTCCACTCATAACTAGCACGTGGTAATATTACATCAATTTGATGTTTATACCGTGCCTCCAGCGGTGTCCATAGCTCCATTGGGTCCTCAACCGTTAGGTATTCAGCCTTTAAGGTCCGATCTATATGTTTCCTAATGTAGATAATGGCTTTCGCCTTATCCACATCGGAGACAGTGGTAGGGGTGCTACTAGATGTAGCAGAAGTATCGGCCGCTGCTGGGGCCGAGGAAGGAGCCAAAATTGAGCCAAGGAGGGCCGTCGAACGCAAGTGGAACTTCAAGTCCACTCGCCAACTCAGGTAATTTTTTCCTGCAACATCAAGGACCTCGAAATCGATGCTTGCCTATTTTACCATTTATTTATGCAATTTAAAACAAGCATGAATTAATTAAGATGTAAATTCATGCATAAAGGATAAAATAAGTAAAATGAGGGATCGGTCAGATACCCAAAAACGTACAATGTCCAAAGTCCGATATACAGTTCATAAAGAAAAAGAAAAATACAAGTTGGAAACCCACAATGGGTCCCTATATTTTGCAAATTTCACCTCCGTCTTCATTTGTTGGTACATCGGTCTTTGACATTAATACATTTAATCCTCACTTACAAATTCTCTCAAAAGAAAATAAAATTGCAAGGAATATAAAAGGTATCAAACTGGCCGATCCCAAAAACACATTTTAACTTATATAAACATCCACACAGTTTATAATATGCTACAGGCACAAAAGAAACAACCACGTATATAACTCAGGCATATATAATATGAAAAGATACTATAAAATATAATAATCTCTCGGACCACGAGGAGACGTCATACACCGTTAGGTTAGTTGACTAACGGCAGAGCGGTCGCAGGATCCGTAAGATAATTATATTTTGAAAAATCCTAATATTCCATAAATAATCAATCATGCAAGAGTGATGTTTAACATAATTTTAGCAATATGACAAACTGGGCGTCAGACCCATAACAAGAAAGTAAAATAAATTAATATTTTGATTGGGACTGCAGGCCAATAAGTAAAAATATTAATCATTTTAATAAGCAGTTTTATTAGCTTGGCTTCTGGCCCAAAAGGAGAAAAATAGCTAAATTAATTTACTATTGGTATTTGGGCTGCATGCCCATATGCAAAAATTTAATTAACATATTAATTTTGTAATAGGATTAATTGGGCTTCTGGCCCAATTTAGAAGTCAAAATTAATTATTGATCTGATTGGGGCTTCGGGCCCATAAGAAATAGAAAACTAATTTTCATTGTTATAAACTGGGCTTCAGGCCCACTAAACAACCCAACTAATTTATTATTAATATTTGGGCTTCAAGCCAATTTTGGTAGTAAAAAATAATTATTAAGCTAAATGGGGCTGCAGGCCCATAAAACCTATTTTCATTGTTACAAATGGGCTTCGGGCCCAGATAAACAGGCTATTAAATATAATTGAACACAAGCCCTTAAACAAAATTTTTAAGTGAATATGAAAAGTTTTCTCAAACCCAGAATTTTACAGATCCTGTTCTGCCTATCCTCACGCGGCAGTACACAAAAGACCCCGTCTTGGTGCGCGGATTACAGAACCCCCCTTTGCCCAGTGGGGGCGGCGCAGATAGAACCCCCGTAGGGGGGTTGCCGGAATCACAGAGCCCGGGGGCGGCACAGGGACGAGCCACCCCCGACTGGGGGTGGCGATGCAGAGGAGGCCCCCGCGACAGGGGGGCGGTGGTTCCAAAGGCCCCTCCCCGGTGGGGGGATGGCATGGCCGAGGGGTAGATTAAAAATTATCTTATGACCTTAGACACAGGCACATTATTCGGAAATTATATAGAGTTTATTAACGCATCAGGTTACCAAAAATCCTTATGGTACATTATCCGAAGAATTTAGCAATTAACCCATCAGGGCAATTATATAAAGTTTTGTGGTATCAGTTTACAAAAAATCTATATAAATTGCAAATGAGGTTATCAGGTTTGATAACATATTGGTAATACCTTTGCTTATCAGTTTTGACGATGCACCTTTTTAAACGGAATAGATTATACCAGTGTTCAATATGGTATCAAGCTACCAGGTTATAAAGTTTTACAGGTTCATTTCAATTTTTTTTTAATGTTTTGATAGTAGAACCGTATAAACTGTAGATCAAGTACACCAAAAATCCAAAAATCAAAGGGTTGGCTTAAGATTTTTTTCCTCACCTCAATTAATAAGGTGTATGTACTTGATTTTTAGCAAAAATGTATAATATTTTGCATAATCCATATCTACGAGTCAAGAAATTTACCTCTAGATCAATGATCTAGGGACGATCGTGATAAGGAAAAATCCGTAGATCGAAATCCCGCTCCCGATACGCCTAAAAGATCGCCGCAACAGTTCTCTGCAACGGTTCTCTGCAACAATTAGATTCCTTAGCGCGTAGTGGGCTAAATTTGAGGGGATACGGGAGAAAAGGCTCAAAAGAATGAGAGCTTCAGTGCTGATAACGTGTTGAAGGATTTTAGAAGAAGAAGTAGAATAATCTCACATAAGGAGTAGCCATGGCACAAGCCATGGCTCTCTATATATTCTTTTTCTTAATAGATTAGGAGTCCAAGGGACTCCCCACTAACTTAGTGGGGAGTAATGGAGATATGATGAGGGGAGGGAGGCCAAAGGCCTCCCTCAACTCACAACATTTCCCTATTTTTTTTTTGAAAAATACGTTTTTCAAAATCGCTTTTCCGCTGCAAGTACTATAAGAGTACTATTGTTTGATAAGTGATAGGGAAATATTGAAAGTTGTTCTAGATGGTGATTGGAAACATAGTGACCTTTCCGATTCTAGAGCAACATCTTCAATATTTTTCGAAAGTAACTTATCAAATGTAATAATATCATTCCAAGTGGGAGTTGAAATTAGAACTATCCAAATGGGATATTCTATTGTCATTCCAAGTGGGAGTGATATTAGACTAGTCTAAAATTTACACATTTGATTGATTATGCATCTCAATGGATCATGATTCAGCCAGTGGCCTTTGGACTAGTTTGTGCGTCACCTCAGCTCTGATTGGGGGTAGTGAAACATGGACTAGCCATTCCCATGATCGGTCCGCTGGCCGAGACTGCTGAATTATGAAAATGTGATAATATGATGACTATGTATAGAAATTTATGCAATGTTTTTGATCGAACCTTCTTTTTCATGTCTTTTGCATCATTTTAAAGCTAAAATGTCTTCCGCTGCTAAGAACATCGTCACTGAGTTGAACAAAGGTGAAAAACTCAACGGCGATAATTACAAACTATGGTCCATGAAGATACAATATGTTCTAGAGGAGCAAGAAGTGCTCGAAACTCTGAAGAACAAAATGGTTGAACTAGAGTTGGGCAATACGGCCCAACACAAAAGAGACAAGGAAGCTTTCGATGCTTGGTCTCGGAAGAACAAAATTGCTCGCATTACGTTGTCGTCCAGCATGGCTGACGACATAATGCGAATCTTCCGAGAATATGACATAACTATGGACATATGGTCCAAGCTAGAGGAGAAGTTTGGTGGCACCTTGGTGACCAAACTTCGCTCTTTAACTATAAAATTCGATTCGTACAAAAAACGTCCAGATCATTCCATGGGAAAGCATCTGCGACATATGTCGAATCTTATTTCAGAGTTAAAGGATGCTGGTCATGTGCTCACTGATGAGCAACAAATCCAAGCAGTCATACGTTCCCTACCAAACGGGTGGGACAACATGAAGATGCATCTCACTCATAATGAGAGCATCAAGAACTTCAGCGATGTTTCTAAACACCTCGAGTTAGAGGAAGAGCGGCTTGCGGCCGCCAAGCCAAGTGCAGAAGTGCACATGGTCGCTAGTTCCTTACACGGGGGAAAGCAATGTAAAAATCGCTCGAAGTTTACTCATGAACATGAAAAGCAACCAGTGTCTACCAAGAAACCCAAACAAAAGGGTGGGCACAAGAAATGGCACAAGAAGAAGAACTTAAAGAAGATCAAATGCTTCAAGTGCAACAAGTTAGGTCACTTTGCCCGTTCATGTACAGATGGAGATGACAAGGTAACTTGTAATAATACTAGTTACATATGTGTTTCTAGTTCAATATTTCTTGTAGAATCTAATCCTTTTTTGGATAATTGATTCAGGTGCCACAAACCACATAGTAAGGGACAGACAGTCCTTCGTGGAGTATCACCGGATACCCTAAGGAACGAAGTGGATCTATGTAGGAAACAACACACGTGTTGAAGTGAAAGGCGTTGGGACATGCAAGCTCGTCTTGGACAACGGCCGTACTATCCTGCTTCATAATGTTCTCTTCGCTCCGGATATTCGAAGGAATATCATATCTGTGGTCGTCGTAATGGGTCTTGGTTATAGTTGGCTTTTTCATAATTGTAATATGGATCTGTCTTGTAATAATTCTTTAATTGGTTCTGGGTTTGTTTATAAAGGATTTATTGTATTGAATACGATGTACGATTCCTCAAATTTTGATGAAAATTTCCTTGTTACAAATTCCTCGACTTATGAGTCAGATATAATTTGTTGGCATGCAAGGCTTGGTCATATTGGACCAACACGTATGGATAGACTTGCCAAACGTGGCCTTCTATCCAATGTTTCAAAGGTCGAAATGTCGACTTGCGAACATTGCCTTGTAGGGAAATCTTGTCGCAAGCCGTTTGGAACCGGCACAAGGGCCGAGATTTCATTACAGCTCATCCATTCGGACATATGTGGTCCGATGAATGTCAAGACTAGACTCGGGAAGTTTTACTTCATCACTTTTATTGATGACTTCACCCGATTCGGTCATATCTATTTGATATCCCACAAAAATGAAGCATTAACATGCTTTAAAAACTATATGAGTTTAGTGGAGAATCAATTAGATCGCAAGATTAAGGTCTTGCGAACCGATAGAGGCGGTGAATATCAATCAGCAAGTTTTAAGGAACTATGTGATGAAAAGGGCATAGTTCATCAAATAACTATGCCTTATACTCCGCAAAAAAATGGTGTTGCTGAAAGGAGGAATATGACTTTAATGGAAATGGTCCGTTCAATGATGGCGCAAGCTAACTTGCCAATCACCTTTTGGGGTGATGCATTATTGACGACTGCTTTCATCTTGAACCGCGTACCCTCGAAATCAGTTAGCTCCCCTCCTTATGAGTTGTGGAACCAAAGGTCTCCTAACTTAAGCATTTTAAAACCTTGGGGGTGTGCATCCTATGCACATATTTCCTCCCATAAGTATGGCAAACTTGGGCCAAGGGGGAGGAAATGTATCTTTATACGATACGCAGAAAACTCCAAAGGTTATGTTTTCATTGGTCAGGAAGACAATGGAGGACTGATTGAATTTGAGTCAAGGGATGTTACTTTCTTGGAAAATGAGTTTCCAAGACAGGGCGAGATAAGTCAGGACTTATCTCTATTTGAGATTTATGATCGAGAAGGATTACCTCATTCAAGTGGGAGAATTCTTGGTGAAGATGAAAATACGTTTCAACCTTCACCAATGGATGATACGAATGATGCGAATCCTATTCCATATGGAAATAATGATCCAAGTGGGAGCAATTCTAACGACATTCCAAGTGGGAGTGATATTCCAAATGGGAGTAATATTAGAATTGATCCAAATTCGAGTCAACAAGGACTTGAAGAATCTCAAATACGACGTAGTAGTCGTACAAGGTTAGCTCCTCTAAGATTTGAGGATGAATTCCCACAAACCTTTATGACTTTACTACAAGAAGATGACGTGCCTGCTACTTTCAAATAGGCTGTTGTTGGTAGCAACGATCTGTGAACTTCGTGTTTGATGATAACAAACGTGTGTGAACGTTTCTAATATGTGTGTTAAGTGTTTCAGGAATGGCAAGTCGATAAATCTTTGAATAGATAACTAAGCGAGTGTAATGGAGACTAACGGGTTCACAAGTTCAAATTGGATTTGGTCAATATTGAACACCTATTAGAGACTTGGTCCATATTCTTTTCCTATTCAAAGAGGATGATCAAATCAGTACAATCTCCAAATTCCTTCATATAGGACGGCCCCCTTTGAATAAAAAGATAACCCGGCCCCTTTGAATAAAACCCTAGATTAAATAAGCAGCCGCATCCTAAAAACAAACACGCAGCCTTCTTGTACACAGAGGAGCCAAACATTTTTTTAATCAATAGTTCCTAAGAGACCCTGCTGATCTTCTTCTTCCTTTGAGTCTCTCACGTCATCAAAAAAGGACCACAGGCCTTTTATTTCATCCCAGGGCAAGCCGCACTTAAAAATAAAAAAAACCCTAGGAGCTCTCAGATTGCCAATCACAAAAGACCCAATACTTTTTTGTTTGATCCTTACACAGCCATCACAAAGAGATCATCTCATCTTTTTAGTGGGAAATATTTTTTAGGGTTGATCATCTTTCTTTTACAGCCGCCGCAAGTTGGTGTAGGTGTTAATAAATAAAAAAAATTTCTTTCCCAGGCGGCTCTGCTTCAAGTCCCCCCTCTTCAATAATCCTCTTCAGCCACTGTCGCACTTGCCTTTATTTGCTGGGAGACACAAGATTCAAGGGAGCAGATGCTGAATTGTTGAGATCATTACTCAAGGAAATTTGGGACTGGAGACAAGGGTCTACTATTTGTCAGATTGATCTGACCACGTGCTGAACGACAGAGACATCGACACCGTCACGATTGAGCGACTCTAAACTCTGAACTTTATTTTATTTGTGATTTGGTATTGTGATTTCTGTGAAACTATTTTATTATTTGTTTTAGGGACTTGGCTAGTTGGGACTAGCCAAGAGAGAGAGCTTTACTAGTATTGTTATTGTTTGGGCACTTTGGTAAGTGCAGGTACCGAGGGCCAGGTGAGCGTAGGGTTGGTGCTCTAGCTACAGCTTGTACCAGTTAACTTTAACAATCTAGTATTGCTTTTGGGGCTGGACGTAGGTCTTGGGTGCGATCGAACCAGGGTAAAATCTGTTGTGTTTCTGTGGTTGATTATTGTTTACCTTGTCTGTGGCTATAACTGCGTGTGATTTCTCGTGGGTTGCACGAGAATTTTTATAAGCCTATTCACCCCCTCTAGGCTTAGATTCAGATCCAACAAGTGGTATCAGAGCTAGGTTTAGAGGATCTAGCCTAGTTGATCGTGTCTATGAATATGTCTGATTCTGCTTTTGCTGAGGGTCAGTCTATTTCTCGTCCCCCTAAGTTTAACGGTGTTGATTTTGCTTATTGGAAAACTAGGATGAGGATTTATCTAGTTGCTGTTGATTATGATGTATGGAACATTGTAGAAAAATGATATAAACCTCCCACCATTAATGTTGCTAATAATGAAATGATAAAACCAGAAGATAAGTGGAATGACTTTGATAAGAAGCGCTTTTCATTGAACAATAAATCTATGAATGCATTGATTTGTGCTTTAGATAAAGCTGAGTTTAACCGTATATCTCAATGTCAAACTGCGCATGAAATTTGGCATACTCTGGAGGTGACTCATGAAGGCACATCACTGGTTAAGGAGTCCAGACTTGCGCTACTCAGCACTGAATATGAAAGCTTCCGCATGCTTCCATCAGAGTCAATTAAAGAGATGTTTGCGAAGTTCACAGACATCGTCTACAAATCCACCTCTCTTAGAAAGCCGTACTCGAGTCTGGAGCAGATAAGAAAGATATTAAGAGCTTTGCCTAGTACCTTCCGTCCCAAAATCATAGCTATTCAGGAAGCAAGAGATCTATCACAAATGAAAGTGGAGGATCTGATAGGGAACCTGATGTCTCATGAGCTGGAGTTGCAGAGCATTGAACTGAGAGAAAAAGATGAAATGAAGACTTCAAAGGCAATAACCCTTCAGGCTAAGGATGATGAAGATGGAGATGAGGAGGAGGCCTTTTTAGTGAGGAGCTTTAAGAAATATATCAGAACTGGCACCGGGAGATCAGAGATGATGAAAAGGTTTAATCGCTCTAAATTTAATTCTAATAATAAATCTTTTGAGCAGACTACTACTGATCCAGTTACATGCTTTAAATGTAAAAAGCAGGGACATTTTATGAAGCAATGCCCTCAATGAAGGAACAACGCTGCAGAGCAAAAGGAGAAATCTTTGGTGCTCACATGGGATATGGACAACGAGGATGAATCTCAAGAGGAAGTTGCACATTCCTCTCTTTGCCTGATGGAAGAACTAGATGAGGTAAAATCTTTAACTAAAGCTCAACTCGTGACTACCTTTAAAGAAATGCAAGATGAAATTGAAAGGTTGGAATCAACTGTTGAGTTACTTGAATCCCATGTAGAGAAGTTTAAAAGTGCTAATTTTGAATTGCAACAAGATAATTATAATATGTCATTAGAAGTTGATGAATTTAAAGAGAAACTTGTTGCATGCAATTCTACTATTAGCTCTCTGAAAAAGGAAAAATCTTGCATGCCTACTGAAACTGAGTGTCTGAATTGCTCTGCTTTACTTAAAGATATTAGCATGTTTATACTAAATATGATTAAGCTAGACATGGAAAATGAATCGCTAAATGAGAAGATTTGCATGCTAATAAATGAAAACAAAGAGCTAGAAAAGAAGATGTCTAATCTGAAAAAGAGTGAGGAAGAGAACAAGAAAGCCTTCATTAGTAAATGTACCATTCTCGTTAATGAGAACATGTTTTTAAAGTCTAAAATATCTGATCTTGAATTGTCTATAAAAAAATTTGGTGTTGGAAAGAATTCATTAGACATTATTCTAGGTAATCAGATACATGGAAATAACAGGAGTGGTTTGGGATATGGAAATAAAATTGATGAGAGACCTAGAATTAATAGAAAGAATCAAAAAGAAACTGGTGTAAGAAGAAGCATGTTTGCTAAATGTTATACATGTGGTGGTGTTGGTCATGCTTATTATAATTGCAAGTATAGGAATACCAACATCAAATTTAAGCAAATTTGGGTTCCTAAAAATAAAGTGACTAACACTGGTGGACCTGTTTGGATTCCTAGGTCACACATATCATGCTCTTCTTATGTGTAGGTACATGGCACGGCTAAGGGACAAAAGTGTGAGTGGTACTTAGACTATGGCTGCTCAAGACACATGACAAGTGAAAAAGAAAGGTTCCTTAGCCTTGCAAAGCATGAAGGAGGAAGTGTTACTATAGGGGACAATGGAAAATGCAAGATAATTGATAAAGGTGTTGTAGGTAACGACACCTTTCAGCTTACATATGTCATATTGGTTGAAAAGTTGAAACATGACCTCATTTCTATCTATTAGCTGTGTGACAAAGGTATGAAAGTTGAATTTGATGCAAAACTTTGTAGAATCATTGATATCTCCACAGGTGACATTATTATTACTGCAAATAGAAAGAATAATGTTTATACTCTTGTGATTGAAGAACTAACTATTTCTAAATGCTTGCTTGTAGGTGAAGAAGAGGCCACACTATGGCATAGGCGATTAGCACATGCAAGCATGGGGTTGATAAAGAAGCTAGAAAACAAAAATTTGATAAGAGGACTACCACATCAGACATATGAGAATGGTAAGTTGTGCGTGGCATGTACCAATGGTAAGAAAACAAGATCTACTTTCTCTAGTATTAATGAAGTTGCCACCACACGCATATTGGAACTAGTGCACATGGATTTATTTGGTCCAACAGACATTGCTAGCCTAGGAGGTAAAAAGTATTGTTTAGTATTGGTTGATGATTTCTCTAGATATACATGGGTATACTTCCTAGCCAAGAAATCAGACTCATTTGACCATTTTCAAAACTTTTGCATACAAGTTTCTAATGAGAAAAATTCTTCCATTGTAAAAATTAGAAGCGATCATGGAGGTAAGTTTGAAAATGCTATTTTTTGAAAAAATTTGTTTTGAAAAAGGAATTTTACATGAATTCTCTTCTCCTAGAACACCTCAACAAAATGGGGTGGTCGAAAGAAAGAATCGCACATTAAAAGAAATGGCTAGGAGTATGTTAAATGAATATAGCTTGCCTATGTCTTTTTGGGCTGAGGCGATTAATACAGCATGCCATGTATGCAATAGAGTTATGCTTAGACCTATACTAAATAAAACTTCTTATGAACTATGGCATGGCAAAACCCCGAAAGTCTCTTACTTTAGAGTTTTTGGATGCAGGTGCTTTATATTGAATACTGCTAATCAGCTTGGCACCTTTGAATCAAAATCAGACGAGGGAGTGTTTGTGGGATATTCTGCAAGGAGCAGAGCATACATGATTTATAATAAACGCACACTTGTTATTGTTGAATCTATAAATGTAAAGTTTGATGAATCTGATATAAATTCTTTGGATTGCAGGCAGAACAATGAAGAGGAAAATATAGAACAACAAAGCATTCCAAAAATTAATGAGGATCAACCTGAAATACAAAAGGAAGATGAAACTGACACGACAGAAGTACAAGATGAAGCAGTTACCAGAGGAGAGCTGAGATTCAATCCAAACCACCCATCAGACTTAATTCTAGGTGAGCCTACGGCAGGTATTCACACATGTTCCTCTTTTAGAGATCTTTGTGCTCTATGTATTTATGGTGACTTTATTTCTGTAATAGAGCCTAAGACTATAGTATTGCTTTAGAAGAGGAAAGTTGGGTTTTGGCCATGTAAGAGGAATTAAATCAATTTGTTAGGAATAATTCTGGAAACTAGTACCTAGACCCACTGATTATCCTATAGTTGGTACTAAATGGGTGTTTAAAAATAAGCATGATGAATCTGGTAATGTTATTAGAAACAAGGCAAGGTTGGTAGCTAAAGGGTATAATCAAATTGAAGGAATTGATGTGGATGAGACTTTTGCACCAGTTGCTAGGCTTGAGTCCATTAGAATCTTGCTAGCTTTTGCAAGTTATAAAGGGATCAAACTAAAACAAATGGATGTAAAAAGCGCTTTTCTTAATGGCTACCTAAAAGAAGAGGTATTTGTTGAGCAACCCCCAGGTTTTGAAAGCCATAATTTTCCAAACCATGTTTATAAACTAGAAAAGGCTTTGTATGGTCTTAAGCAAGCTCCACGAGCTTGGTATGACCGTCTAAGCACATATTTGTTGGAAAATAATTTTAAAAAGGGGAGTGCTGACAATACACTATTTTTGATGCATGAATCTGAAGATTTTCTCATTGTGCAAATTTATGTTGATGACATTATTTATGGTGCTACTAACGATCTTCTATGTCAAAAGTTTGAGAAAGTCATGCAGGATCAGTTTGAGATGAGCCTTGTGGGAGAGCTGAAATATTTTCTTGGGTTCCAAGTAAAGCAAGAGAAGGAAGGCATCTTTTTATCTCAAACCAAATACATCAAGGAGCTTTTGAAAAAGTTTGGGATGGAGAAGTCTAAAGGAATTGGAACGCCGATGTGCCCCAACACAAAAATGGACAGGGATGAACAAGGAGTTGCAGTGGACCAAAAGCTATATCGAGGTATGATTGGCTCTTTATTGTACTTGACTGCTTCTAGGCCTGATATAGTGTTTGATGTATGTTTGTGTGCACGTTTTCAATCAAACCCAAAATAATCTCATTTGAAAGCCATTAAAAGGATCTTTAGGTACGTTATCAGTACACCTACTTTAGGCCTTTGGTATCCTTCTAGTGGTAACTTTGACTTGGTGGGTTATTCTTATGCTGATTATGCGGGTAGTTTAACTAATAGAAAGAGCACTAGTGGCACTTGTTTTATGCTAGGACACTCTTTAGTTTCATGGTCTAGCCGTAAGCAAAATAGTGTTGCATTATCCACTACTGAAGCAGAGTATATTGCCCTCGGCAGTTGCTGTGCTCAAGTACTGTGGATGATGCAAACATTATCTGACTACGGACTAGCTCTCAAAAGAGTTCCTCTTCGATGTGATAGCAAGAGTGCCATAGATCTTTCTAATAATCCCGTACACCACTCTCGTACTAAATATATTGACGTAAGACACCATTTTCTTAGAGATCGCCTCACTAAAGAGGATGTGTCTGTGGAGTTCGTTCCTACGGAATCACAACTTGCAGACAAATTCACCAAACCTTTGGTTGAGGCTCGCTTTTGTCGTCTTCGTCTTGAGCTTGGTATTATTGATAAAACTTAGTACGAGACTCCATGTTTTCCTGTGTGCTTGAACTTTTTTCTTGTTTGTGTGCTAATAGTTGCATTGTTATGTGTGCATGATTTTTTTTATTTGTGTGATTGCATCTCATGTTTGCTTTAGTATCTCATGCATTGAAAAAAAACAAAAAAATTGAAAAACAAAAAAATGGTGCTTCAATGTGTATCTTTCTCTTTAATTCATTAAAAGAAGTATTCACGAATGATTCTCATATCTATGTAGAAATTGTTGTATTATTTCTTTTGCTACATGCGCATGTCCATCTTTCTAAATATTCATGTCATGTTCAATGAATGAAAATAACTTGATTTCTACACCACCTACTTCACTTCCACATGTATTATTATTGTTGCACATTTGGAGATATCGTTTATGAAGTATAGAAAGTGAATGTAGGAGGAAAACTTAACTGCAAATCTAAGGGATATGATATACCTTACCATGGATAAAAATTGAGCAAAAGAAATTGCTGTTATAAGTTTTTTTAAAAAATAAAAAAATTATTAATTGCTCCGTATGTAAAATGGATACAATCCTTGGCAACGGTATTACCCACGAGTATCCAACATAAGCTTTATGTGTAAACTTTAGCGTTGGTGTACTTATTACTCGTCAAGCAATGCCACCCCCACATCTAAGTGTCCTTATAGGCTATGTTTTGGGGTGTGGTACCTTGAACTCATTTTTAAATGAGGTGGGAAAAATCAATCCTAGGTGATAGACTGTTATTTGGAAAATGTGGATTGGTTTTGGTTGACTTTCTTAAATGATTCTCCCTATGTGCTTCAATTTTAATCATCGCACGTACACGTTGGTGTAGATGTCGTAGGTGTTTACTTTCATTGGATCTTGACTTGATTATTCTATGAGTGTATGCATGCAATTGTTGGTAACGACAAATAATACTCTCTTTTTGCATAATGTATGATTTTGACTTTGTGGTATGCCTTTTGATGATAACAAAGGGGGAGAACAATTTGGAAAGATTTGGTATTTACTTGGTGTGCTTGGTATTTGGGTACTATCTTTGTAATGCTTGCAAATATTTGATTGTTTGATTAAGGGGGAGCATTAATGAATATGGGAAGCACAAAAGTAGGGGGAGCATGATTATTGATATACTTTTTACATCATTGGTCGCACATCATTTTCATCTCATTGCATGTCACCCACTATTGCCACACTATCACACACACTCTTTAGATTCTCATTTCTCAAATCTTATACTTGTTTGTCATCATCAAAAGGGGGATATTGTTGGTAGCAACGATCTGTGAACTTCGTGTTTGATGATAACAAACGTGTGTGAACGTTTCTAATATGTGTGTTAAGTGTTTCAGGAATGGCGGGTCGGTAAATCTTTAAATAGATAACTAAGCGAGTGTGATGGAGACTAACGGGTTCACAAGGTCAAATTGGATTTGGTCAATATTGAACACATATTAGAGACTTGGTCCATATTCTTTTCCTATTCAAAGAGGATGATCAAATCAGTACAATCTCCAAATTCTTTCATATAGGACGGCCCCCTTTGAATAAAAAGATAACCCGGCCCCTTTGAATAAAACCCTAGATTAAATAAGTAGCCGCATCCTAAAAACAAACACGCAGCCTTCTTGTACACAGAGGAGCCAAACATTTTTTAATCAATAGTTCCTAAGAGACCCTGCCGATCTTCTTCTTCCTTTGAGTCTCTCACGTCATCAAAAAAGGACCACATGCCTTTTATTTCATCACAGGGCAAGCCGCACTTAAAAATAAAAAAAACCCCTAGGAGCTCTCAGATTGCCAATCACAAAAGACCCAATACTTTTTTGTTTGATCCTTACACAGCCATCACCAAGAGATCATCTCATCTTTTTAGTGGGAAATATTTTTTTGGGTTGATCATCTTTCTTTTACAGCCGCCGCAAGTTGGTGTAGGTGTTAATAAATAAAAAAAATTTCTTTCCCAGGCGGCTCTGCTTCAAGTCCCCCCCTCTTCAATAATCCTCTTCAGCCACTGCCGCACTTGCCTTTATTTGCTGGGAGACACAAGATTCAAGGGAGCAGATGCTGAATTGTTGAGATCATTACTCAAGGCAATTTGGGACTGGAGACAAAGGTCTACTATTTGTCAGATTGATCTGACCACGTTCTGAACGACAGAGACATCGACACCGTCATGATTGAGCGACTCTAAACTCTGAACTTTATTTTATTTGTGATTTGGTATTGTGATTTCTGTGAAACTATTTTATTATTTGTTTTAGGGACTTGGCTAGTTGGGACTAGCCAAGAGAGAGAGAGCTTTACTAGTATTGTTATTGTTTGGGCACTTTTTGGTGAGTGCAGGTACTGAGGGCCAGGTAAGCGTAGGGTTGGTGCTCTAGCTACAGGTTTTTATAAGCCTATTCACCCCCCTCTAGGCTTAGATTCAGATCCAACAGCTGTATCATGCCCTGCAAAAGACAAATGGATGGAAGCGATGAAGGAGGAATTAGAATCCATGAAAGTTAATCGAGTCTGGGACTTGGTTGACTTACCTAAAGGACGTAGAGCTATTGGGAACAAATGGGTTCTTAAGATCAAGCATAAGGTTGATGGCTCTATAGACAGATATAAAGATCGCCTTGTCGCGAAAGGTTTTACGCAACAGGAAGGGATAGACTATGAAGAGACCTTCTCACCTGTTGTTTGTTTTACCTCGATTCGCTTGATTCTGGCTTTGGTAGCTTGCTTAGACATCGAATTACATCAAATGGATGTAAAGACTGCCTTTCTCAATGGAGAATTGGACGAGGAGATCTATATGGAACAACCAACAGGGTTTGTAAAAGAAGGAAACGAAAATAAGTTTTGTAAACTTCGTAAGTCCATATATGGTCTTAAACAATCCTCGAGGCAATGGTATATACGATTTCAAGAAGTTGTCTTATCAAATGGTTTTACCATGCTTGATGAAGATAACTGTGTATATATCAAGAGGATCAAAAGCAAGTATGTTATTATGTCTCTATATGTAGATGACATTTTAATAGCCGGAAATGACAAGGGCTTTGTGATGGATATCAAGGCTTGGCTTTCATCAGTTTTTGAGATGAAAGACATGTGAGAAGCCGCATATATCCTTGGAGTTAAGATTTCAAGGAATCGTTCGAAAAAACTTCTTTCTCTTTCACAAGAGACTTATATAAAGAAGGTTCTAGAACGTTTTAATATGCAGGACTGTAAGTCCATTGATACTCTTATAAGCAAAAGCGATAATTTATGTCTGAAAATGTGTCCAAAGAACCAAAAAGAAAAGGAAATTATGGAAAAAGTTCCATATTCCAGTGCAGTTGGTAGTCTTATGTACGCTATAATGTGTACAAGACCGGACATCTGTTTTGCCGTTGGAATGGTAAGTCGTTACCAATCCAATCCAGGGCAAGCACACTGGAAAGCGGTTAAGAGGATAATGCGGTACCTCAAAGGGACTGCGGACTATGCTTTATGCTATCAAGGAGATGCCTTGAGGCTCGAAGGCTACACTGATGCTGATTGGGCGGGTGATCTCGATGAGCGACGATCGACCTCAGGATATGTTTTTCTACTCGGATCTGGTGCAATATCCTGGAGTAGCAAAAAGCAATCCTGCATTGCACTTTCAACTATGAAAGCCGAGTTTGTGGCATTTAGCATGGCGATCCAAGAAGCTGTTTGGCTTAGGAAGTTCTTAGACAGGCTGATTGATGCAAGTGACTCAAGTGCTATACCAATATACAATGACAGTCAAGCATCTATTGCCTAGGTTAAAGATCCAAAATTCCATTGTAAGACCAAACACATTGATATCTGCTACAAATTTGCAAAAGACTATGATAAGAACAAGAAGGTAGACATTAGGTACATATCTACGCATGAGATGATAGCGGATCCGCTTATGAAGGCGATCCCCAGAGATGCGTTTTACAAACACTCATCATCTCAAGGATTGCGTAAGAGCTGAGTTGTATCAATGTATATTCCCATGTCTATGAAAGATCAAATTCAATAAAAGAATAAGTTCTTTTTGACATTGCATATGAGTTTCTTGATAATGTCTGTATACATTTCTTTTAAAATCCCAGCTGTATTTTCTAGTATGTCGGACAGATTGAGGTTGGCTCTCTCACATGAGCAACCGCCTTTATCCTATCAGACGGATAAGATAAAGATGAGACCTGTTTAAAGTCAAAATCGTCAGACGGATGATTTAGAGTCATGACTTAAACAAAATGGTCGTATGAAAGATCTGCATCATATGGATGCTTACAAAAGATCTAAGAGGATTTTGAAATCATATCTGTCTTATGCAGTTTGTGGGTCCAGGATATTAATGAGTAGTAAAAGGGACTCAAAGTCAGACATTGTGGTGTCTGATCATCATCCTTACGACATCATTAAGACATACGCTTCCTGGGGAAGGAGTGATGTTGTAATACGTATTCATACTACGTATGCATTTGACCATTGGGTGAGAATAGTAATTGTGTTTACTATTATGTGGGACCCAAAGACCACATGGGTCTTAAACTTCTTACCCTTATGGACTCTAATTGGTTCCTTTAGACTTGACTGGGTGATCGCTATCTTTGCATGTTGCTTATGGACTATGGTCAATTCGATCCGGCGAGGCATGTTAGAAAAGCAAGTCAAGTCAAGATCTAAAGGATCGCAAGAAGAGGAAGATTCATTTCATATTCACATTTGGACTTTAGAGATTCAAAGCTGACCAGCAAATTGTAATCCAGATGGGATTCAATTGTTGAATATAATATATAAGAAATGTGAAGAAATAATCTAGTGTAAAGCATGCGTTGATCTACTCAACTTTGCACCTCGAGGAGTGTTGTGTATCTCTAACAAGTGCACAACAGCAGACTCTATGCGCATGACGGTCACACGGTCTATTTCTTAGTATGATAGACAGAAGAACTGAAGGAAAAGATGTTTCCTTACTATCCCCTCAAGTGTGAGTGGGAGATGTTGGATATGGACGACATGTACAAAGACACTTGATAAGTGCATAAGGAAGAGGATAAGTAACGGTGTTAATATAGGCTAATAAGTTTATAAGTAGTTATTTCCTATAATAACTACCTCCTTGGCCTATAAATAGGACCCAAGGGTAAGGCTTTTTCACCATTCCATCCATGCCATAAGTTTGCATAAGGCAACTTATTTTCCTCTTCTCCCTTCCATAAAAATTCTTCTTCCAAAGAGATTTAGACGGTGAAACGCTGCTTTGATCCTCTGTGACAAAGTACCGACTGTTGTGGCAAATCCGAGGACAAAGTTCAGAGATTACAGCGCATCGTACGCTAACGTAAGTCTCTACTCTCATTCGATCCTCTAACGTATTTTGACAGGATCCATCTGGACGCATTTAAGGCACATCTTGAAGACTGTGATTTTAATGAGACGAGTTTCCCCATAATGGACCCAGATACTTGAAATCTGGCGTAAAGCAAATTATAACGTGGGATACAAAAAGCTTGACCCACTATGATCCGGTAACAATACAATGTGAAGATGAGATCCTGAAGATCCTCTACATACAGAACATTGTTCACCAATTACCGGAATCATTTACTGACAACTAGAAGATTGTCAGATCACACATCCCTGCTGCAAAAACTCCAGCTAGGATTGACATCCCCAAGAATGGATGCAATCCACCAGCAGCAGAAGTGGCTGATCCGCAACAGAAAAGAGGCAGACCACTAGGCTCCAAGGACAGAAACTCTTGGAGACCTTAAAGACAATACTACCACAGGACAATGAGCTCATGTCCACTCCCTCACCCTTCCCGGAATCCAATGCAGAGGAACTGCCGGGAAAAAGTGAAATTGAAAGTAAATGTTATACATACTGGGGAGGTGTTGGATAGATAGAACATAAATTGTTGACAATGTATTCACGTATCATATTGCCATATATATCACAAAGTGATGATGTTTATAAATTATCGTTCTATACTCCGTTGCTAGAATGCAAACGTAGAGACTGGCCAAATGTGGAACGGGGCAATAAAAGATGAGCTAGACTTTCTTATGAAACGTGAAATGTTCGGACCTGAAGTCTAGACACCAAAAGGCGTCAAATCTGTGGATAAAATAAAGTATTGCACACATAAGAAAAATAAATACAAAATCGTATGCTATAAGGTAAGACCTATAGCCCAATGAAAATTTTCGCTGAAATTAGGGATCAAACAAATCAAAATGAGCATGCCTTATAAATGATGCTTCAGTTTCCCTAAGTATCAAAAGCGAATACCTTACGATTTGGCGAAGGAAAATTTTGGATATGCTGTTATTGGATGTTGTGACGGCATACCTTCGCGAATATCCTGGTAAAGATAATTTCCACATTTCCTTAAATGCCTGAATAGACTTCGGGACGTCTATTCTATTGAAAAAACAATAAGAATAATGTACAACCAAGAGAATTGCTTGACAAAGCAAAGATTTTTACTGAGGGTTGTCTTTGCATCTAAGTGACTAGTCCAAAAAGATGTACTGATAGTCCCAAGTATAGGACGTCGGTCAAGTAGTAAACCTGGTGAGACCAGGATCGTATTCCTCAGGGACAAAGCAACCTGCAAATTTAACAATTTAGAATTAAGCAAGAAAATTAATTTGATGAGATATGAACCACCCTTCGAAGGCGATTTGGATTTGATTTTAATGTGAGGTAAAAGTTGATTTGAAAATTTACGAAAATGCGAACGTGAAAGTATGATTTATAAAAAGCGTGTGTGTGTTGTGTTTCTGTTAGTGTTGCAATAGGTTATGCTATTCATTCTCCATAGTTTCGCAATCCCACATCCATGCCAAGGTATGGGGATCGGAAGATAAAGCTTTAAAAACGATTTTCTTTCAATTAAAAAGATAGCGTAAAAAATGTGATTTCTTTGAATTTTAAAATATAAAAGATGAACCTCGCGGTTCATCACCCTCCTTGGGCTCCTCTACAGATTGATGCACTTAGACAA
The DNA here is from genome assembly GCA_030789695.1 of Scilla litardierei. Classification (NCBI taxonomy): domain Eukaryota; kingdom Viridiplantae; phylum Streptophyta; class Magnoliopsida; order Asparagales; family Asparagaceae; genus Scilla; species Scilla litardierei. Next base: position 24,596,086 of record CM061131.1, on the reverse strand, counting down.
TGCCTCGTGGCACGTCATCATAAGCGGATTCCTCTACGGATTGTGCGTATTTGAAAAAGTAAAGAAATCGACGTTTTTAAACGGTTTTGATTTTTGCATAATATATGGAGATATGAAAGCAATACCCTAGCAACACTAACTTCCACACAACACACCCACAATACTTTAGCCAAGCATGGTAACAAAAGCGACAAATTTTGTAACGGCCAGGATTTTTAGGCGTACTTTAGTTCGTGTGTACCGGTATTTTCGTCTGGTTGACTTTTCGTCCGTACGTGTCGACGCGAGCGCGTCACTGTTTTCGTTTTTAACAGTATCGTCATTAATTAACCACCGAGTTTAATTTTTAAAAAATTAAAATTAATTATTTTACTAATGACTTATGTTAATTATATAATTACTTTTAACACCTAATTTATTACTCTTCATGCAACAAACACGTTTAGTTTTTTTTAGGATGAGAAGTATAGCACGCTACATTCCCTCGGTTTGTCAAACATCATTAAACCTAGTCTTAATCAACAACCTAACCGCATTAAAATTGTTCCCAGCTAAATTCTTCTTAAGGCGACTATCTTCCCTGTTAATCATGTGCAAACACACCCCTGCAATCTTCCTCCATCAATCTGCAAACAAACACATTCACCCGAATCTTCATTCCTACAAGTTTCCTCCCCTCTCCAACCAGAAATCCACCTTCATCGTCTGTAAACAAACCCACCACACCAAATTTTCTCCAAGAACCACTTCCATAAATCAAACACAAACAATCAAAAACCCAATCTGAAAGCTAAAATTTCAGAATCAATTCCAAACCCAAATCCCTGCAAACAGTTCAACCAGCAACCAATTCTCCGAACCACTTCCCAAAATCAAAAATCAAATCAGCCCCAAACTGAAAGCTAAAGAGAAGAAATCTGAGATTCAAGTTCAGATTTTTACAAAAACCTACAAACCCTAGATCTGAAATTAGATCAACAAATCTGAAAAACAAACCATCTTCTTCTTCTTTCTCCTTCCTCCTCTCCTCCATAGGCCACACCCCCTCACCCCTACGCACGCCGCCGTCGCCTTCAGCCGCGCGCGCCGCCCAGCAAGCAGCAGCAGCCGCCCGCCGTGAAGCCGTGAGTCCGCCGGTCGCCCCTTCATCCTTCCCTGCCGTCGCGTGAGGTAAGCCCTTTCTCCACTTTTGTTTACGCATGAGCACTTGCGCTCGGGGTTTGCCTGCAAGTTTTTAGATCAAAAAAAAAGAATGAAATAGAGGAACATACAAGATAGAGAGGAGACAGAGGATAGAGAAGAGTGTGCGACAGTAATAAGATGATGAGGGGTGTCAGCCTAAAAGAATATTAGTTATATAATAAATTTGAAACATGTGGCTAGTGCCTTTAGGTACACCTATAAAGCTAATGAAATCGTGAGCCTGTAGCTTTTTATGGGTTAACTCTTCTTATGTGTAGTGTACTTTATAAGTTGCAGTACCCTATAATAGAGATGCATGCTTTTATAATAGGTTACAGTTGGCTTTTTGTATTAAGCTGTAGGTGTTTCTCCTTTATAGGAAGAGGACATGATGAACAGTAGTTGAATTATATGCTAGCAGTACCCTAGGTTATGTGTAAATTGTGAATAACCCGTAGGTTATAAAAAATAAATATAAATAAATGCCCTGAAAGATGGTGAATGTTTCACAGAGTAAACAAGCTCATCTGTACCCTATATCTATAGTGAGTTGTCTGTTTTTCCTTGTATGAGCAGCGTTATGGAAAAGATAGTGAAGTTTATGAAGTCCGACGTTAATGTTTTCTCCAAAACAGTATGTAAATTGAAATGGACCTTATATTAATTTTTATTCCAAACAGAATAACTAACAGGGCGTAAATTATTATTAGGAGGACCTTATATATGTTAGAACAATCATTACTAGTAGCATGTTATATGATTGTTGGTTTAATATTATGAATTGGACAACACTCTATGTTAGAGAACCTAATAGAATGAATTATTGTTTAAATATCTTGGGGTGAATCTAATTCAAGGATATATTCAATTAAAACAGAGAACCAGTCGACCCATAGCGTAACACTCGACGAGACGAACCCACGACAATCGATATCACCGGAAACAGGCAAGTGATACTTGCCAGTAATTATTTAGGCCACGTTTTAGGCCAATTTTTGTATTAGCGTAAAAGAGACCAAGCGGTGAAATGATAGTCGCCTAGACGCCCTTATTAGATCTAGCTTGACAATGAAGCTAGATCCGACATCTTTACCATGCTATCTTTTCATGCTCTCATGTCACATTTACTTCCAATTAACTGTACGTACTTTTAACTGCTCATTACATGTCATGCCATGCATCGAATTGTTCTATCGTGATTGCGTAGCACACGCTACAATAATTGTAACTATTGAGGCTAGGCACCTGCTTTGCGGGCACAACCCTATGCTAATAACACTTCCTGGCTCGTGATCCAGAAGATGGGCGCCAGTCCATATACACGTGGAGGGGTAGGGTTAAACGATCGCTTGAGCGTAGAAGTGAGCCCGTACAGCCACTTCAGCCAAAAGACGGAAACTCTGTGCACAAAGTGATAAATCAGTGAATCGTGAATCGTGAAATAGTGAATTGTAGCTTTCTGCTACAACGTGCTTGATTGTTATTATCTTGTCCATTTAAATGTTGCATCTTTTCATGTCATGCCATATCATCATGTTAGAACTGCTAGTTGCGTTATTTATTTGTATCCTTGCACAAAAGTCCTCCGCCTTTCTTGGGAGACTTTTGCTGACATGTGCCCTTTTCTCTTTGGGTGTCACATGTCAGACTTTGAGACAGAGCAGGTAGCAGAGGACGAGCAGTTCGTGGACGCTGAGTTTGAGGTCCCTACTGAGACCGAGTTCGAGGACACCGGCGACCAGTCCTAGACTCGTTTGGAGTCTCCCCTTAGTTGCTGCTGCTTTTATAGTTGATGTTAGATTTCGGTGTGTAGCACCTATGTATCTCGATGTTTATGTTTCGGCCATGCTTTGGCCTTGTTCAGACTTGTACTATTATGACTATTCTGTGATGATGTAATATTTGTTGAATGTTGTTGGTGGATGTTCTTTTATCTGCTTTATTATTGTTGTTGTTTCGTCGCAATGCAAGGACCTGCTACCTTTCGGAAAAAAAATCACAGACACTTATCAGACTGCAGCTTCACAGCTCCACGTCTGAGCGGACCTCCTCACGTCTCGCCTTCCATATTAGGGAAGCGGGGCGTGACAGGTTTTAGTGGTGGCCCACGCAGGTCCTGCTCTTTGCATCTGCGAAATATCGGAACAACAATGATGATAGCAACATCCATTTAAATATTCATAACATTCGAGTCATGATTAAGTCTAATATGAACATTTTCTTGTCTTAGATGGCCGGTAGACGCATTACCCGAGGGGCTGGTAGTGGATCTGGAACTGGTGGTGGAGCAAGGCGCGGTGAGGATGACAATAGAGAACCCACCACGAGGGAGATGATGAGGATGATGCAGCAGATGATGCACATACATCAGGGCATGCTTCAGAGTGCCCCTCGCTTTGAGCCAGGAGCGCTTATTTGGTCTCTAATAGGATCGTATTTTGAATACCTATAATTATTAGAGCAAACTTCCATTTTAGGCACAAACCAGCAACATACTGAGTATTTCTGCTCTTTTGGTATTTTTCATATGAAGATCTCGGTCTCACGATTCCAACGACTATTTATTTGTATTTTTTGGAGATCTGTGCTAATTTCTGTGAATTTTTGAATGCAGAATACCAATTAAAATGCAGAAATACAAAGAAAAATACGTAAATGCGGCGTAAAATATGCCCTGCTTCCTCGCTGCCACGTGGCACCATCCGAGCCGCTCCCGCTCAATCCGACGATCCGAATTTAGCTGGCGACATGGCTCACAGAGAATCATTGGATTTTGATCCAACGGTCGTTATCAACCCGAAGGCGGATCGAATGAGGGCAAATCTTTGGGGAGACCTGGCGTGATTTTAACCATTAGCTGCTCGAAGGGACGGTCAGGATCGAATCCAACTTGGATTCGAAAGCTTAGCGAGCGCGCGGGCGAAAATCCAATAAGGGGGGCACGTGGCGCTTTTATAGACGATCCCGCGCAGATCGTGCAGCTGAGGTTTGCGGTGGCTAGAGGGTTGCAGGTTTATGCATATTTGGAGCGGGTTTCGAACACGTTAACGACTTAAAACCCTCAATGCTATTATATAAGTGTATTTCTAGGGTTTGAGTGTATTCTGGCGTATTTCGGGCTCTAACAGCCGTATTTTGGCGTGAAATTTGGAGGCCATGGAGACAGAGGCCAGAGCTATCATTTGAAGGAGATTTGGGGCTAAGAGAATTGGTGATATTTTTCCTATCTTTAGCCTTGTATTTCACATATTTAGCTTGTATTTGGAGTATTTGTCGCGTATTTTGAGACTTTTAGCATATATTTGTCTATGAATATGGTTTATTTTCTCTCCATTCTAAAACAAGGGAATTCAATTTTAAAATGAAGAGACAATTAAAATATTAACATTTCAGTAGTTCGTTTAAATTTGCACACTTGCCTGTTTTCAGTGATTTCGGGTGTCCAGGTGTTCGCGGTGAGAGACATGTTTCATCTGTACCAAGACTTTAATATCAAGCTAAGAGTTCTCTATCAACCAAAATGGTTTTAACTCTAACTTACTTAACACTATATAACTTAAATATTTATATAAATGTGTACACACTGTTTATGGAATATTAAACTGTATTATAAAGTAATTTACTGTCATCAAAATTCAAATGGTTTGCTACCATGGTGAGTTCAATATACTTTGGAGAACTGAGAGCTCATATTGCAAACATTCTTGTAAAACAATGGTGATGCGGCTATTATGATTGAAGTCCCAAAGGCTAGAGGCCCAAAGTCAAGCTGCTGACGAGAAGCCTGCCAGCAAGGTTGGGCCCCGTCAGACGAGGCCCGCAAAGAAAATGCGACCCGACTGATGAGACCCCCGAGAAATCTCCAAATCGGCCCACGTTCCCCCGGAGGAACCACTCCCGAGGAGTATAAGGCTTTAACGTCAATCAAGAGGCCCAGGAGAGGGACACCCCCCATGACGCTGGCAGGCGCCATCGTGGGGACGGATCTCGAGGGGGGCGTATGGGGGCGAACGGTGTGACTGCCTGACTGGGGACAAACGGCTCCCCCATGATGCCGGCAGGCGCCATCGTGGGGAATGGCGTTGCAACGTGGGTGAGAGGCAATCGCGGTGGATCCACCTATAAAAGGACCAGAGGGACAACAGAGCAAGGGATCGAACCCCAGGTATTCTAACCGAAGGTATACCATCAATGACCTTGGTCTTTCGCCACTCCTTTTCCCTCCCCCTGATCGCGCCGTGGGTCAACGTATCGATCTCCTCTCAAGTCGTGCCTACCCCACCGAGTATTTTTTCAGACCCTGATCTGACTTAGGCATTGGAGGGGATACAGCTGGAACCAAGGTCCGGCCACCCTGACGAGTTTCTCGTCTATTCGGGAAGAAGCATACCGAGGCACCAAGGCTACCCCTCGACGCTCGTCCGACCGAGGCCAAGCCCATCAAAGCAGAGCCGAGGCTCCCCCTCTGCTCCGCTTCAACCAAGGACCGACGCCCCGCTCGGACCCGACGCTCGACCCCGACTCCATCTCCGACCCGCATAGAGTGCACGTGTGCTCAGCGCACCCGAGGGATCACAGCTGACCCCTTGACCACGTTGACCGCTCAATCCCTGGTCAACGATCCTGTGGTGAGAAAACACCGGTAAACATCTGGCGCCGTCTGTGGGAACAAACCAACACCCACGTAAAACAACCACACCAACAATGACACGGCTTCATCCCCCGAAGCGGAGGGGGGGCGCGACCCTGACGATGGGCGTTGGCTCCCGCCACGGCCGACGGGAGGGGATCGTCGCTCCCCGGCGCACGTGACCGGTCGGTGCGCAAGGGCAACCTCGGATCGGCCACGAGGAGGGCCGCGATACGGAATGCAGGAGCCCACCGCTGCCCCTCCGGGTCGGCGGGGCGGGTGCGGTAAAGGAGCCGCCACGGCCAGACGAAGCGCTGGTGGTATCCGTAGTCATCGACACGCCCGTGGTCCGGCGACGGCTAGTTAATACTGGCAGCTCTTGCGACATCCTATTTATGTTGACTTTAGAAAGGATGGGGCTATAGAACAGGGACCTGGAGCCATGCTCGGGGCCCGTGGTTGGCTTCGCGGGTCACTCCACGCCCATCATGGGGGCGATCCACCTCCCGGTCACGCTCGGCGGGCCACCTGACTCGGTGACCCTGACGGTGGAGTTCAAGTGAAGACCTCCGAGGCAACTTATCAGCTCGCCACCCAAACTGGAGGGGAAAAACGCGGGGAAGGCTTTGGCCGCTCTGTACCCTCGATCAAGTGAAGACCTCCGGGGCAACTTGACGTGTGCCCCGGCTTGCTAGCCGCAAATGGCCGGGGGACCCGCGTGGGGGTTTAGATATTTGTAACCGCAAGCGCACGGTGTTGTAGTGTGGCTTGGGGGTCGAACATAGGGAGGCTAGGATGTGCTTGTGTCAAGGAGGACCAGAATCACCCCGTGGGCGAGCTAGCCCGAATCGGTTGATGGGTTGTCACGGAAAGTTATGCAAGGTATGAACAATAAGAAAATAAACCCGGGACTTTGGTTTCCACTCCAACGAGCGACTCTCGCCGATGCGGCCTACGGGTAGGATGGCGATCAGAATTAGGGTCTAATGGTGAGACATTGCCTCTGAAAGTGGTACCCCGGCATCCCATGGGCCCGATATTCCGGTCGGTGCTTAGGATGATACACCGGACTTCCCGGATTCGATCAGTGGGCACTCCAGTGTCCATAAACACTGATCGATTCCGGGAGCACTAAGCTCGCAACGATAACTCCCAACGTCTCATCATGCCGCTCCCGCGTGCTAGGATTCGACGTCTACGCTAAGGGCGTGAGATATGGCTAGGGAATCAACCGCCAAGTTTATTCTCCCTTGGCCCAACGGTCAAAGGCGGTCTTTTTCCCGCCGATGACAATGAAACACCCCGCGTAACCGTTAAAATCCTAATCCCTATCGATTTCCTAACCCTATGGACGCATCGGGAAGAGCCCCCGAAGGGGTTTCTGCCAAAATCCCATATTTGGGAACTACTCACAAAAATTCATTAAAAACGATCTAAATGAAAACGAATCGTTGGAATCATAATCAGACGATTGGAATGCGGAAGTGATAGAGTAATTAAGACAATACTAAAATTTGAGAAAGATCCGAAAACTTACAAAAGAACAGTAATTACAGCTGTCACAATAGGAGAAAACAGTAAAAACTAGCAGCTCCCTGGTTTCTGGAACACTAGGGGTTCTATTTATAGACTCTCGTATCACTCGATCGGTTGACAAGTCAACCGATCGGGTGATCCGTTACAGATAATGAACAGAAAACGGCGAGCTTTCACTCGGTCATATGAACCGGTCGGGTGAGTTCTTGGAGTGACCGGTTGGATCTTGGCGCCATCGGGTGAAGTGATCGGTTGGGTGCCCGTGTCTTCGGCTCTTCAGCATCAGTTACAGATGAACCGATCGGGTGAGAGTCACCCGATCGGTTGGAATTTGGCTTGAGAAGACAGAGAGTTGGCCCCAGTTGAACCGGCCTGTGAACCGGTCGGGTGACTTCCACTTGAGCTCCGGCTGAGACCGGGTGGTGCACGCGTGCATCACCCGATCGGTTGGGGATGACCAACCGACCGGGTGAGGGGCTGAAAGATGTATTCTTCGTCGTTTGACCCCCTGGATCATGCGTGACTCCTCCCGTTGCTCCGGGGACACATGATATCATTGTTAAACGTCCCCTACGCAGGCAATCTCCTGCAAACATGGAGAAACAAAGAAAAGTGAAAGAAAACGAGAAAATACGAGAAAACGAATAAAAGACGGCAAACAACACGGAGAAACACAAAAGAAAATGTGCGTGAATATATGAAATATAAACACACGTCAAAATCCCCCAAGCTAAACTCTTCCTCGTCCTCGAGGAAGACGAGTGAGAGTAGGAGCTCGGAGGGGAAAAATAAAGAGAAAGAGAGATAAAGAAAACTCTATATCCTAGATCGTCCGTCAGAGCCAAAAAAATCAAAAACGACACACCAAGCAAGCAAACGTCAAATCACATCACTAAACCTAGGAAAACGAGTCCCGATAAGTGTCGTAGGCCCACGCGTTGAAGCGCGTGTGAGTGCGGTCGTGTGCTAGCAAATGGTGTCGCTTTCTACAATGTGCTATGAGCTCATATACGCAAATCCAGGAAATGACCCAAATACCGATTCGAATTTGAAATTGCGGTGAATATTAGTTCGAGCATGCATGAGAAGAGTATAAGAAGTGAAACGTATCATGCGTCGGGGACTCCACAACTAGGGTTAAGGAAATCACGCCACTATAGCCTAGATACTAGCTAAAAAGTTCCTAAGCCAAGTGTTTTCGAAAACGATGGGGGTTGAGATGTTGTGGAGTAGAACGCTCGGTGCAAATTCTCGCCTTCCCTTTATTCTCGGTAGATAGGATAAATATTCACACTAGAAATTTTTTTGGGTTTTGGGTATTTGTATTTTTTTTTGTTTTTTGGCTATACAAAATTTTTCTTTTCTTTTCTTTTTGGGTTTTTCTTTTCTTTTCTTTTTGGGTTTTTCTTTTCTTTTCTCCTCCCTTTTTTTTGATTTTTGGGTTTTTGGCTATACACATGTGTACTCTCCCAAGTGGGAGAACGGTACACGACGAGGGGATTTGCACCAAGTAAAACAAAAAAGAAGTCGAAATCTAAACACTTGGGCAAAGGAAACTATTCTCGCTAAATAGAGCATAGGCTAAATGAGTTATCCTAGTCCTTAATTGTGGAATCCCGACACATGCGAATTGAAATATACGATATAAATATAGCATGCATATAGTAGAAGCAAATACCACATATTCAAATCGAAGCATGATAATCTAGGGGTCATTCCTGGATAGGTATATAAAATAAAATCACAAAGTAGAAGCGCACCAAACAGATAGGCACGACACACGACTCACAAAAAGCTAAGTGGACCCACGATGCGTGAAATGCGAGAGAACTCGAAATCCTAGGGGTAGCGAATGTGATTATCGATGCCATGCTAGGTGTGTGTGATTTTGTGGCGATTCATCATAGGGTTCATCTCTAGGAGAAAGAGATAAAAAGAAGAAAAGAGAAAAAAGAAAAATAAAAAACACGATGAAAACGACACAAAAACGAAAAAGAAGGACTCAAATGATGCACACAGTGCGACTCCCCCAAGCTGAAGCTTGCATTGTCCTCAATGCAATATGAGTGAGTACGGGAGGGCAATGAAGATGGGGGGGGAATACGCACCGACACAAAAAAAAAGAAATGAAAACGAGGAAAACACAAAGATGAAACTGAAAATAAAGAAAAAATCAAAATCAAAATCAAACGACACAAAAATAGAAATAAATCCACACGGCACGACACTCAAAAAGGGAAAAACAAGCACACACACAAAAATGAGAAAAACAACAAAACACGACAACACACCAAAATAGATGTCCCCCAAGCTAGACATGACAGTGCTAGCAAATAAAATGTGATCGTGAAATGCAGAGATATGCAAGGGGGAGTCAAAAAACAAACAAGGTGAAATCAGAAAGCAGGAGAAGGTGAGTCCTCGTCCTCCTCGGAGGAGGGTGTGGATGGGTGGTCGGGGGAGGCTGGGGGTGTACGGAGAAGTGGGGAACGAGGTGGAGGAATAGGGGCAGCGGTGGTGTGAACGATAGAAGGAGTGTCGGTGGAGGTGGGTGGTGGTGGTAGGAAGGCGATCAAGGCGGTGGTGAGAGGAATAGAAATGGGTGAAGAAGATGTGGTGGTGACGGTAGTGGGTGGTGGTGGGAGAGATCTGGAGCGCACCGGCAATTTCCTCCGACGCACGTATGCAGTGATGGAGGAGGAGGGAGGAGGTAGCGTGGGTGCGATGGAAGTGGTCGGGAGGGGGGAAGTGGATACCGGGATGGGAATAGATGAGGGAGGAGAAGAATGTGGTGAGGGAGGTGATGGATGTGGGGATGTGTGGGACGGTGGAGGAGAAGATCGTCGAGGTGGTGAAGGTGGAGGTGGTGAAGGTGGAGGTGGTCTGTGGATGTGAGTGAGAAGGCGAAGAATGGCGGCCACGTTCCTCTCAAGTGCGAGGAAACGTGGGTGAGTGAGAAAAGAGGACGGTGATGGGTCCGAGGAGGCAGAGGACATGGCGAGCTCACGAAGGGCAGCGACCTCCCTTTCAAGACCAAGACGGGCAGAGACCTGGCGGCGACCAAAAGATGTGGACTGACGTGAGGCAGAAGTGGTGCCACCAGGTAAGGTGGAAGTGGTGCCAGCGGCGGTGGTCATGCCGGCACAGGAGACAAGGCCAGAAATGGTCGCAAAGAGGTGCTCAGATGTGATGGGCCTCGGAACAGAGACAGGATGACTCGGGCCAGCACCTATATCTCCCCGAGACGCAGGGATATCCTGCTCGCCTAAGTGGGCGGCAGGGGACGGTGGTCTGCGTGCGTCCGCGGGAATGAAAGGAAGGTTCAACCCCGCTAGGAAGTTGGGATCAGGTGGGAAGGTCCAATCTCCCACAAGAGCAATGGTCATGCGAGCGGGGTTGGTGAGAATGGTGTAAGGGGCTGGGGGGGTGGCCATAATTGAAGATGAAGCGGCCATCGGAGTGGGGGTCTAATCATGTGAATGTGCCGCAGGACATCAATATCTAGCTGTGATGGTCCTACGGCAGCGGGAAGATTATTGGGGATGGGAATATTAAATTGGGGTAAGAGCAAATGATAGTAATGATGCCCCCACAAAAAAACTTCCCCTTATCAGCCCGGCTGATCTCGAGTAGCTTGTAAACAAGCCAATCACCGCCATGGATGGGGACGGTATGGGCCCTGAAGCTAATTCCATCATCGTCCCGGACAAAAGGGAAAGTCATGGCCCAGAGGATAAAAAGGTCAGGGATAGTCACGGTGCCGGACTCATCCCTGGGAAAAAATGCAGATGATATGATCCTGTGGGCCAAACGAAACACGGGATGAATGATGGAGGAGGCCTTGGCCCTTCCTCGGGGATAGTCATGGAACAGTGTGAGGCGGAACCAGAATTGATCGACGTTAAACTCGAGCGTGTACCCGTAGTGTCGGATGGAGTCATCCCCAAGATTGGGGAAACCAAATATATCGTTAATTGTGTTCAGATTTGTGGTGACACTCCTGTTACGCACCCGAAATTTTATGATCGACCCGGACTCCCAAACAAGTGTAGAGAGAAATTCGAGGGTGAGTGCCGGGTAGGATACGGCAGATGCATTAAGAAAGGCCAACCATCCTAAGTTAGCGAAAAGAGATTCGACCTCGGTGTAGACACCGAGGTCGACAAGTGTTTGTGTGTGCGGGAACTTAGTAGATAGATGCCCCCGAGCATCGAGCCTACGATAAAAATCCATGTGTTCCTGGTTCCTAAAGATATACCCATGCGGGCCCAACATTGGGTCCACAGGGGGGATAACAGGCGGGGGAGGGCCAAGTGTAAGTGCTCGTGTGTGGGAAGGGGGACGTGTTTGTTTTCGTCTCTTTCGAGACGGTTCCTCCTCCCGCAAAATTCCCTTCCCCTTGTCTTTATCCTTAGCCATGCATGAGTGTGCGTGTATGAATGAGTGCAAAAGCGATGAATGCACACTAACACAAGCAAAATGAGCAAGCACAATTTATAGGGCAAAAATAGAAATATGAGCGTAGGAGCGAGTGTACCCAAGCGAAATGGCGAAGCTTGCTCGTAGATGTCCCCACACTGTGCAATGAGAGTAGCGTGGAGCCGCGGCGACCTCTTTCAGCAAGAATTTTCGAAGTAGGCGTTGTTGTAATGCCCTACAAGCTACTGCACAAGTACTAGAGGGGGGGTGAATAGTACTTTAAAAATAACAAGGAGTATAATTCCTAATTATAATGCAAACAACTACCAAATCAATTTGCGGAAGCTTAAATTGAATGACAACAACAATAATAACAATGCTAACAAGAGATGTTACTGGGTTTGGATCCACCCAAGTCTCCCCGACTTGTTCCCGGTGATCCTACGTCCCAACCACCCGGATCCCCTCCGGATACTTGAGTTAGAAACCCTAACTCAAGATTTCCACTATGAAATACTTGTGAAAATCCTCCACAAGTCAAATCATACAAAATGTAATTTGTGACTCCCACAACCCGGGATCACAACCACACTCTCACAACCGAGAGTGAAACTTACAAATCAAATATGAAATGAAATAAGAAAACTTCTTACCGAACAAAATACCTATGCCTTGAGTATTACTTACGAATTAGGGCAAGGATGATTTTGGGGAAGAAGTGGCACCAAACCCTAGCTCCAAGATGTAGATCAGCGATGGAGAGCTTTGGGGATGTTGGTGACCTAGAATCAAGCACTTGGCTTGGAAGGCTTCACACTCAATGAATCTCTCTTTGGAAGTAAGAGTGAGGAGAGATTATTGAATGGAATGAATGAGCTTTGAATGCACTTGGAATGATTTCTCTTGATCTCTAAACTTGCAATAATATCAGCCTTTGCAGCAATGAATGCAGCCCATCAAGTATATATAGGATAGAGGAGAGAGAGAGAGAAAAACGTTTCAATTAAAGCTCCAACGGCTCTTTTCTGAACCCAACTAGTCGGTCAAAGAACAACCACCGACCGACTAGTTCATCAACTAGTCGGTCGGTCAATTAACGTGAACCGACTAATGAGTAAACTGAGAAAAGATCAAAGTACAGACTAAGGAACTAGTCGGTCTAAGAAGAGTAGCTGACCGACTAGTTTCACAACTAGTCGGTCGGTTACTCAACGTGGACCGACTAACAGATAAAACTGAAGTCTGAGAAGAATTAGACTTAGTCGGTCCAAGAACAAATGTTGACCGACTAATTCACCAACTAGTCGGTCACCAAATGAACATAGACCGACTAACAATAAACAGTAAGTATGGTGAAAAATTTGGCATGTACAGTAAACTAAACTAGTCGGTCTAAGAAGAAAAGTTGACCGACTAGTTCATCAACTAGTCGGTCGATCAATGAGCACAGACTGACTAATGATAAACAGTAGCTCAAGCTCAAATGTGCATGAACAAGGAAAGCTCAACTAGTCGGTCACAGAAGCATCACAGACCGACTAGTTTACAAACTAGTCGATCGGTGAGTCAACTTAGACCGACTAACTGTAAGCAGTAAAGAGCAATGAATTAACTGAGAAGAACTAGTCGGTCCAAGAAGCTTGGCTGATCGACTAGATCACCATCTAGTCGGTCAGTTCTTCTTCTTGAACCAATTAACATGCACAAGAAGTCCCGAATTGAAGCGCGATGCTTCGGGAAGGATTGTATGGACTTCTACTAAGATCCTAGAGCTAAGATATGAGCGTTATGAAGATTTAAAACGTAAGACCTACTCAAGGCTTAACATTCTACGAAAGAAGCTTAAAGACTATAAATTAAACTTGACGATACCGTCTTCAATAGCTTCAATCGAATCTTCATGACTTCTAAATAGGTCCATAAGCTTCAACGAAGCTTTAGGCATACGATCACGTGCTTTGAGAAGTCTTGAGACGTCGTAATTGATATTCATGTGAATTTGGCGACGATCTCCATAACTGCGCTCACAAAGTGTTAGTTCATATTATATTTATGTTTGTTCATCATCCAAAACCAAATCCGGGGAGTCCAATATCCAACATTCTCCCCCTTTTTGGTGATGACAAACCAACATAAATAATAATAAAAAATAATAATTCAAATGAAATTTACTTACTCCACCTGCATTGATGACACGTTAATTCCAATTTAGACAAAAATAATACGCATCAAGCAGACTAGTGAAGTATATTAAATGACAATTGGTTATTGAATTATTGAAATACCAAACGTAGGTTATTGAAATATCGGATTTGAAAATCCATTTATATATCTTAACTCCCCCTGAATCTAACACAACAAGTTAGATTCTTGAAGAATGCTTTAAATTTCCATTTGGCACATCGTTATTATTATAGCTCTCCCCCTTTGGCATAAGCAAAAAGAGTGGGAGGATAACAACGACAACAACAATGGCCTCAAATGAAAAGCACGGGAGTCGTAGAATACGACGAAGGTTCAAGTGACACCAAAGAGAAAAATGCGAATAGAATCAAGGCGTGTCAATGATACCAAAGTCGAAAAATCGTAAAACGGAATCATCAAAACTCAAATCAATTTAACGGATTGAGTTATGGAATATACTCTCCAATATCAACATTGCTTGGTTAATCTAGTGCATGGAAAACAATTCTATGTTTCCATAGAAGAAATTTCTATTAAACCAAGTGAATATCGTCGAGCAACGAAATCAAACAAAAATTATACATTGCATAATATAATGAAATGTCAACTGCGATGTATTTATATATATATATAATATGAAGCAGAGTACATCACCGACATACAACAAAAATACATCATCATATGACAAAATATCGGAGTGTCAACAAAAAAATACATCATCATCAAACATATCAAAATACATCATCACAGATATAAAAAAGACATCAAAATGATCCAAAAGACACAGCCACCCACACTATCCTACCCAACATCTCTCACAACAAGATATATCATCCAATGAGTATCAGGAGAGGCCTCGGAGAAACTCAAGAGGCAGCGGGAGGACCAGAAGCAACTGCAGGCTCAGCAGGAGCAGAAGAGGTGACTGGATCAGCAGGGACGTCCGGAAGATCAGCAGGAGAGACGGCTGAAGTGGCAACCTCTGAAGCAGCAACCGTAGTGGCCTCGAGAGCACCAGTCGGAGTATCCACCGCAGGAGTGGCGGCAACAGGTGTGCTCTCGGGGGCACCAGCAGAAGAAGCAACAACAGCATCACCGGAAGTGGTAGCACCAGCAGCAGTGCCCTCGGGGGCACGAGTCGAAGCACGACAAAGCTCCTCAACGTCCTCCTCAGCCATGTCATCTAACTCATCATCCTCAGAAACGGAAGGAGGACGATCAACACCCATCAGACGAGCTATACGGCAGACTACCTCCTCGGTACGAGCCAAGCGAGACTCGTGACGACGAAGTAACCGTACGACCTCATCCAGGGTGGCAGAGGGAGCAACAGAGGCACTGGCAGAGGCAGGGGCAGACGCTGAAGGTGCCGTCCTCTGAACGTGACGAATAGCCGCAAGAGATTTCTTGACGGCCATCGCGTTCAGGGGAGGACCAAGGGGACGCTCATCGTCACGAGGCAACGTGACACGAAAATGACGAAATACGAGGGTCAATAAGCAAGGAAATGGGATATGAGCCGATTTATTGGACTTGCGAATACACTCGAAAGAATCAATCTTATCGAGTATAATGCGAGCCCAATTAATCGAACTCCCTATGAAGATAGCATAGATGAGCTTCAGAAAGGGCTGGGACGGGAGAGATGAGGAGCCGTACTTGGGAAGCAAGCACGACTTCAGAATCAGAT
Organism: Scilla litardierei; assembly: GCA_030789695.1. Classification (NCBI taxonomy): domain Eukaryota; kingdom Viridiplantae; phylum Streptophyta; class Magnoliopsida; order Asparagales; family Asparagaceae; genus Scilla; species Scilla litardierei. Next base: position 24,580,445 of record CM061131.1, on the reverse strand, counting down.
TTAGGACCCAAGCATTTGGCTTGAAAGATTTAGATGGCACGCCAATCAAGGCAGGAGGGATCTGATGGAAAATCTCAGAGAGGACGGTCTGATCTAAGGAAGAAATATCGTCAACCGAGATATCAGAGGGAAGGAGGCCAGACGAAGAGATACCCAAAATCTCTCCTAAGATTTCCGCTGTGAGGACTATAGGGGTCCCCAAAACGGTCGTCTCAACAGAGTGGGTCTGATCGTACTGACCCCGGATCCTATTCGCATAGAAAAGCTTTACTAATCTAGGGTAGGGGTGAGGATTCGCCTTTGGGTCAAATCGAAGGTAATCGAGGAGACCCGACGACGAGAGAAGATCAGATAACCCTATGAAGTCGCTAAACTGGACGAAATGCTCCAGAAGCAGAGGGCAATGTTCGATACGGTTGTACGCCGCGAGACACATAGGGTCATCGCGACACAACGAAATATCGACACCGCCCACCGGCATCGGAGCCTTTTCCTTAGGCTTACGGGTAGACGTACGAGGGTGGGTGCTAGACTCGGGATGAGTAGGAGGAGTGGGTTCCCTATGAGTCTCTGTCTCGGGGTGATACTCCGTATCGGAATCGGTAGGAGTATGGAATGAAGAACGAGAGGCAAGATCTTTGGCCTTGGGCTTAGGCTTGGGCTTGGGTTGACCTCTAGGCTTGGCGGTCGTCGTCCTCTTCTTCTTGAGAGGAGGCAAAGACGACGAAGGTTGGGTGGTCTTGGCACGGCGTTTCGGAGGGGTTGGATGCTCGGGATCCGAAGGGTTTTGTTCTACGGTCATCGGCGAGGGGCTAGACGGAGTGATCGGGATACGTGTTCGAGCCATAATCTCGGCACAACACGACACACGAGATTGGAAAGTAGAAACCCTAGCCGAAATTAGGAAACCCTAATCGAAATTAGGAAACCCTAATCGAAACCCTAGGAGATGAAATCAACTGAAAAACCTAACCCTAGAGCTGAAACCGAACCCTAGATAGGAGAGGGAGGTAGAGGGAATACCCTAGGTCGAAGATCGGCGGACGGTGACGGCGGGAATGGTCGGAAAGTGGCCGGAAGACGAAGGGTCACGAGGGAGGTTGGGGGTTTGAGCTGAGGGAGAAGGGATTTCGATCGATTAGAATGAAAACGAGTCGGATAAAACGAGTTTAAGTCGGTCGAAATCACAAAAGACCAAACAGTCCCTGGCACAACTAGTCGGTTGATCACTCCTTATTTTACACCTTTTTTCCGCATGTTTGCATGCCATTTAGATCGCCCAAATCATGTTTTTCACGATATATCGACGATATTGCGATGCTTTTCACGCTTTGTTGTTTTTGCCGCATTTCAGGTGATTTGGCGCGATTTGGAGTGATCATGAGATGCGCTCACGATAGACGGCCACCGACGACCTCCCCGAGGGGTATTTTGCTGTTGGAGAGGAGCGGAAGAAGAATGGACGTCGCCGGAGCGACGAGGAGGCCAAAACGACCAGTTTGGGCATTTTTTGTGTCCCACTCGGCCGAGTGGAGGAGCCACTCGGCCGACCAGCGAGACACCGCTCGGCCGACCTGTTCAGACACGACTTCCATGTGTACTCGGCCGAGCGACGGAGACCACATCGGCCGAGTGACGATACCACGTCCGCCCGAGTGGCGCCCAGACGAAGGCCCTCAAAAAGATCGAAGTTACTGTTTTTCGGCCATCTGAGCTTCAGAAGACCCACTCGGCCGAGTGGCAACTCCCGTCTGCCCGAGTGAAGTGAAGCCATCGGCCGAGTGACGACAACTCACTCGGCCGAGCCGCCCCCGAACTGAAGACCCCTGAAGTCCCCGACTTACTGGAAAATTGACAGGGTTTTCACTCGGCCGAGCGACTTTTGTCACTCGGCCGAGTGCGATGCGCAGCCTGTAGCGAAATTTGCGGAAAACAGGCTGTGCAGGGGCATTTTGGTCAGGATTTTTAGACGATTTTTGGGGCTATTTAAGCTCTGTTTTTACCCTAGTTTGGGAGCCACCTCTCAGATTTTTTGCAGCTTTTTAAGTCTACTTTTTAGCTTTATTAATTGTGATTGGAGAAGAGAAAAACTTGGATTTTTGTTGGGTTGATTGAAGATCTACATTGGTTTGCACTTCTCTTCCCCAAAAACTCTATTTTTATTGTTTATATCATTGTTGTGATGAATTCCATTGTCTATTTCATTGCCAATTATTGTGCTATTGCTATGATTAGTGAGTAGTCTCCACGTCTTGGGGCGTGGGGATGAACCCTACAAGCCCAATTTCGTATTTGTGTTGAATTGGTAGAAATTGAGCTAGGATTGTTATTGGGGATTAGATTGGGATCGAATTACTACGGATAGCTAGGTATTCACATCAGTTGGGATTTGCAAGAGATTGGATCCCAATTCGATAGGAAGATCTAGAAATCCGAATTGGGTTGGAGTCGGATTTTCGAAGTATCGGTTTGCAAGAAATTGGACCGACGCTAGGATCTCCGGTTGCAATTCCGTGCCGATACCCGTTTGCAAGAGATTGGACGGGTAGGAACTATCCTAATCTAGATTGTGGACCGAGTTTGCAAGAGATTGGGCTCGGTGCGCAATTGGACGATGATGTTGATCCTAATGCTAGCTTCCCTAGGCTAGGGTTTGCAAGAGATTGGACCCAAACCTAGGATAGCTATAGACCGGCAACAGCGCGAGAGCGTGAGCCTGGTTCCACATTTAGTTGCAACTAGTTCATCCAAATTCTCATCCTAGCGATTTCGATACCGGCAAACCACAATTGTGAAATACGGTGAGTAGTGGGGATTCCCCATTCCCTAGGCGTTTTCTATTTGATTTGATATTTCGCACTTTTGTCTGACGATTGTGACAGGATCGCCCAAGGCAATTATCCCTCTGAATAGCCAGGTTGATTAGGAGCAAGCACGGTCATTCGTCCTCCCTGTGTTCGATACCCGCTCGCCGCTATACCGTGCGCTTGCGGTAAAACTACAACCGTCGCCTCGGGACGTGTACGCCGGGGCGCGATCAAGTTTTTGGCGCCGTTGCCGGGGAGGCGATTGCGTTTGATTCTTTCTCACCTTAGCTATTTCTTTCTTTTATTTTCTTTTTTTTTATTTCTTTTACCATTATTATTTCCTTTGCTATTCTTACCTAACCCTTCCACGGTACTAATCATCTCTTTGAAACTCTGTTTTCCCTGTGCATGTACACGAGATCTACGGCGGACCCCGAAGCCTTATTATTCGATCCCGAGATCGAACGTACCGCGCGGAGACTCAGAGCGGAAAGGAGACAATATCCGGAAGGGCGGTTTATGACCAACCGGGAAACTCCCGAAGAATTGGCGGAGAGAATGGCGAGAATAATTTCTATTCGCGATAGGCTTCGGCCTAAGACCTCTTCTACTACGTCATCCATCGCCGTGCCGGAGTTGGCGGCAGACAAGAACTTCGAGCTAAAGACGGGATTGGTGGTTTTGATGCAACAAGACCCATTTCATGGGAACGCTCACGAGAACCCCCACTACCACATCCAATCATTCTTGTCGAAGTGCGCCACTTTCCAAATGCCGGGGGTCCCGATCGATGCCATCAGACTGCGCCTCTTCCCCTTCACGCTAAAGGACAAAGCGCTCTATTGGCTGAGGACGCAAGCTGACGGAGTTTTTACCTCTTGGGACGGGTTGGCGGATGCATTCATTGATAAATTCTATCCACCATCCAAGACGGTGAAGATCCGGAGCGCTCTCATGTCCTTCAAGCAAGGACCACATGAGACGCTCTATGAAGCTTGGGAGCGATTTAAGGATTTGCAGCACCAGTGCCCGCACCACAGTATAGAAGATTGGGAGTTAGTGCATAGCTTCTACAACGGTCTCCAACCGGGGACCAAACAAATTATTGATGCCGCGGCGAATGGTGCAATCTTGTCAAAAACTCCCGAGGAAGCTACGGCCCTAATTGAGGAGATGGCCTCTAATAACCAACAATGGGGCGATGAGCGAGGACACTCTACGTCCTCCTTAAAGCCGACTAGCATCTACGAGGCAAAGGCCGTAGCGGAGCTTACGAGCAAATTTGATTCTCTCCACAAGGTGGTGGAGAGATTGGAGAAATTCATCACGGAGCCCCAAGGAAGCCCTTCCACCTCCGCGCCGGCAAGCCAAATGAGTGATTGGCAAGACCAATCTCAAGTTATGTATTCGGGAGGAGAGCAAGGAGAAGGATCCTTGGAGCAAGTGCAATATGTTGCGGGGAACCAAGGTTATTGGTCCAATCCGGCCGCAAGAAATCACCCGGGATTCTCCTACGCCAACAATGAAGGAGCTTTGAACCCGCCACAACAACCGCCTAATCAAGCTCGACCACCACCACCCCAACAACAATACTATCCGCCGAAGGGACCTACACAACAAAACTTCCAACCAAAGCAACAAGTCCCACCTTATAGGCCTCCCGGATACAACCAAGGGTGGAGGAATCAAAACCAAAACCCTCCACAAGCTCCACAACGATCCGATTTCGAAACTAGAGTGGAGGCGTTCATGGTCGAGCAAAATAAGGTGAATGCTACTTTGAAGGCGGGGCAAGAATCTCTCAACACCGTAGTGGCTCAAATATCGGAGCAATTAGCGTTGCTCAACCGGAACACTCAAAGATTGCCGGCGCAACCGGAGCAAAACCCACGGGGCAACACGGGCCACATCAACGCCGTAGTTGCCGTCACTACTAGAGGCGGGAAGGACACCACCCCCGCCATGATTCCTATTGAGGAGGCCGTGGAGGAAAGTTTGGAGCCGGTTGAGCCGATAGTCGAGATTGAAAAGGAGAAGGAGCCACAAGACAAGGAGAAATCTAGGGCGGAGCTATTAATTGAGGAGAGGCGCTTCATGCCACCGGTCCCATTCCCCCAAAGACTAGCGAAAGCGAAAATGGAGAAAAGGCTAGCGAAATTCCTCGAGTATCTAAGAGGAGTTAGCCTAAATATTCCCTTCCTTGACGCCATCATCGAGATCCCCACATATGCCAAATTCTTGAAGGACTTGATTTCGGGGAGAAAGAGGAAGGAGAAGATCATGCTAGCCGAGGAGGGCTCTTGGTTCACCAAGAGAGAAAAGGAGCCGGCAAAATTTAAAGATCCGGGGAGTTTTCGGATTCCTTGCACGTTGGGCGGCGTGCCTCTTCAAAAGGCGTTGGTCGATCTTGGGGCTAGTGTGAGTCTCATGCCCCTCTCCATGTTCTTAAAGCTTAACACCGGGACAAAGTTGAAACCCACCGACATGCGCATTCAATTAGCCGATGGACGGATAACAAGGCCGGTGGGGATTGCCGAAGACATCCCACTTCAAGTCCCGGGTGGAATATGCTTGCCATGTGACTTCGTCATCATGGACATTAAGGAGGAGGGAGACACCTCATTGATACTTGGGCGCCCATTCCTCGCCACCGCCGGAGTCATCGTCGACGTGCGCGAAGGTACCTTAACCTTAAACGTCGGAAACATCGAGGTGGAGCTCCACATTCCCAAGGCAATGAAGCACATGCCTTACCATGAGGAGCTCGATTATATGGACCTCCTTGATGAGGTGATAGAGGAGGCGATTCCTCATTCAATTGGTCCTCTTTTTGATGAAGAATTTGATGAAGGCCCGGATTTAGGCCAAGATGAAAAGATTAATGATGAAGCCCCCGACTTCTCCGCTGATGAAGATGAAGGCGACGCTGATGTCGCAAGGATTCGAGAGCTCTGCAAGCTCTCGAAATCAAAGTCTCCAAAGAAGTCGCCGCCGGCACGGAAATCGGCACCGCCGGTCAAGCCGTTGGCCGGGGCAAATGCTAGCTTGGGGGAGCCTCCCCCCAACACTATTCGAGATAGGAGACTACCGCGGGAGAACGCTACGCCACCACGTTCGAATCCAAGCGCGCTCCCCGGAAAGTTTGACGGGTGCATCTCATATGCACCAAACATCCCGCATTGATTGAAAATTATAGGGGGTCGAGCTCACGACCTAAAACGAGCGCTTGTCGGGAGGCAACCCGACGGTTTTTGCTTTATTTTTGCTTTTTCTTTATTTTCGTTTTAGAGGTCTTTAATGTTTTGAGTCATCCGACCAAAAATTTTGTGATAACGGGTCCTAATTTTCTTGACAGGAGAGGTGATAGGTAGATCATCATGAGGAGGTTGAACGAGACGATGAGGAGCGCCCTAAGAAGGCGTTCGACGCTTAGGAGGAGCATGGAATCGACTGGAGGAAGAAAGACGGAGTTTAGAGCCTAAACGAAGACAAACAGCAGAATGCAAGGCTCACTCGGCCGAGTATACTAGTCACTCGGCCGAGTACAGAAGTTCGCCCGGCCGAGCCGCTCACGAACGAGGGAAGTCTGCTGTACCCAACTCTCTGTCTATTTTCCTCATTTCATTATAACTGCTACTCGGCCGAGTATATATATTCACTCGGCCGAGTGAAACGGATACCCTCCTTGGGCGAGTCATGCCGAGTAGCTTGAGTCACTCGGCCGAATGGACTTACTCCACTCGGCCGAGCCTGGCAAAGCCACTCGGCCGAAGCGATATCGGGGAGAAATTTTTATTTGCCTCGCTCGGCCGAGTGATCACGTCACTCGGCCGAGTCGTAACTTTTTAATATAAAGCCAGGGGGGGCGCAGTTTTCGAAAACGAAAATCTCTCTTCGCCCGCGCCCCCTCAGCTTCCCCTCGCCCGATCTCGCCTCGCCCAACCGTCACTCGCCCGCGCGCGCCGCCGCTCGGCCTGCCACCGCCGGCCGACCGTCGCCGCACCCCGCCCGAGTCGCCGTCGGCAGCCCCGTCTCCGATCGCCTCCGGTTCGCTTATTTTCACCATTTTCTTCTCTTTTTGCGTAGTTTTTGAGGATCCGTGTATTAATCGAACCCCTAACCCGAATCAATTCCCATATCTATCTGTTATACCCCTATTGCTCCATACATTTTGATTATTACCCGCTGATATCACTTTTCCATGCGCAGGTTGTTTTTTGGAGCTTAGGGGAGGCCAGGGGAGCTTCTACGGGCTGCTCAGGACTTCGTGGAGGCGCGGACTTCGCACGCTTCCACTGCTTAGCACTCGCGGCGTGTTTGGGTAAACTCTTTCCACTCTTTGTGCACACGTCGCACTTTACACTTTTCGGCGCGCTCGGGGCCTATATGCCGCCCCGGACACGGCCTCGGACGAGGAGACCTTCCGCTAAGCGGAAGAGGTCGGATGACGCCGGCCCCGCCCACGAGGCGGAAGAGTCTCCTCCTCCTTCCCCCGCACACCCCGCACAGCCTACAGGCCCCGCACACCCCGCACAGCCTGCAGCGCACCCACAGCCCGCACAGCCTCTCCCTGCCGATCCACAGCCACCACCACCGGCTCCACTGGTCGGGCCGCTCGGGATTACGTTCCGAGACGACGCACACCGCGCCGTCTTCGAGCGTATCTCCCAGCGCTCGATCGTACCCTCCAGGTTTGCGCACCTCGCTGACCTAGGACGCCTGGGGGTACTCGAGGGGATACTCACGTTGTACGACAACGTGGGTTGGCGCGACTTCCTTCAAGTGTCGGCGGATACTTTTACTCGCCCGACACTTGAGGTTTTGAGTTCGATCGCCCGGACCGATGAGGGATGCTCATTCCGGTTCATGGATCGAGAGTGCCAGGTCACTCTCGATATGATGAGAGCGTTTTTCTCTTGGCCCGCAGTCCCCGGAGCCGATCGCGGTTACGGCCCTACCCACATCCCCCCACCTTCTTTCGACGCCGGCGCCTTCTGGGCCCGGATCACAGGCCACCACGCTGCCTTTGACCCTAGTAGGGCCAAGGCCTCGGCCATAGTCCACCCCTGCCTACGCATTGCCCAGCGCCTCATGGCGACTACCTTTCTGGCCAGATATGAGCCGGGCACGATGTCTACGCCAGAGCTTTACATGCTCTACGCGATGACACGTCCCAGAGCTCTGTCTAGGGATGGACTCGAGCTTGTCCCCGCCGTCGTGATCGACATTGCGGCTTGGTTTCTAGACCGTATCATTGTGTCGGTGGGCGCTCGCTCACCGATATGCTGCGGCGGTCTGATCACCTTGCTTACCATGATGACCGGCGAGGACCTACCCGACGACCTGCGACGCGTTCCGGGCCCCACTTCCTTGTCGATAGACGTTATGGCCCGGATGAAGATGCTGCGTCCGCATGGTGAGCGTCACTGGGTCTGGTTGCACGGCCCCTATGGGGCCGATTACATGATTCTCCCGAGCCCTGCTCGGACTCTGATTGCACCAGCCCACGTTGACTGGATTCCGGCGATGGATGTCCTCATCCCCGCCGCCTACGTGCTCGAGGCCGAGGAGGCCGAGCAGGCCCACGCTGCCCACGCTGCCCAGGCTGCTCCCGCAGACCCTGCTGCACACCCTGCCGAGCCTGCTGCCCACCCCGTCGACCCTGTGGCCTCTCAGCCTGTTCCTGACATTTCCACTGCTCTTGACACTTCTGTCCCCACATCTGCCTGTGTCGAGAGTACTTTTGCTGAGCCCACTTCCACCACTGTCACCACTCCCGAGGCTGTCCCCACCACTCCCGCTGCCACCTCCGGCCCTCTGTCCGTGGAGCCCCTTTGCTCCGCTCTCCCCCAGCGCCCGCAGACCTTTGTTGAGAGTGGAGAGCCCTCGTTCACCGCGGTCGTGGAGACCATGGTTAGCATGATCTCCGCTGGGGTTACACCTTTTGGACCGCACTCTTCTGCCCCAGCGGGAGATTCCTCTGTCTCCACAGCCGCCGTCTTCTCCGAGAGTGTCGTGGCGTCTGTCCACACTTCTGTGCCACAGACCTCTTTGGCCACCTCGTTGCCTCCTTTGCACGCCTCCTTTGCTGCCGCTGCCTCCACTTCTCGCCAGCCGGTGTCCCGGCCTCACACCGAGGCCAGGCCCACTTTTCCAGGCACGGCACCTTTTGTCCCATTCCCTGCTGAGCCCGTTACATACTCCACACGCGTGCGCCAGCCTCGCCCTGCGCAGCCTAGACCGGTGCGTCCCTCTGCACCACCCCCGCCCGACACTACACTGCAGAGCATACGCGCTCTTGAGTTGGCGGTGAGTGGTCTTAGAGGAGACCTTAGGACCCTGTCCTCCACCGTCTCCGCGATGGCTGGACGCTTCGACCTGATACCACAGATCCACTACTGCCTTACACAGGTGCTAGAGCGTCTTCCGCGCGTACCCCCGCCCACCCAGCAGGTTCCCACACACACTTCCACACACACTAGACCTGCTTCCGCTTCCACCCCAGCTCAGCAGCACACACCACCACCACCACCTCCTCCGCCTCAGGACGGAGACGGCGCGGCACCGCCTTCTTAGGCACTCTTGATGCCTTTATCCATTCCTGCCGTTGTGCTGCCCGTCTCTGCTGGGTCCTGATGCACTTTTGTCCACCCCCCTCCCCCTCACTATCCTTGGGATTATATTTTGGATCATATCTTTATGAGCATATCATATCATATCTACTTGGGATTCTCATTTTGCTCACATCTATATATATCTTTTTGGGAGAGAGGGAGCGTTTTTGGTACTATATTTATTTTCATATCACTCCTGTCCGTGCATGCATCATGTTCGCATCATATTTTTTTTTTCTTTTTCATTTCTTTCTTTTTATTTTCATTTTCCATGCATGCATCCTCACTAGCCCCTCACAGTTCTTGTCTCTCGGTGTGCCACACCTTGCACATTGAGGACACTGTGCCGTTTAGCTTGGGAGAGTGAGTCCTCACTTTCTTTTTTTTCCGTTTAGCCACCTTTATTTTCAGTTTTTCACACCGTTTTTCACTTTTGCACTTATTTTTCATTATTTTTCATTTATCTTGCCATGCATCACGTTTTTCTTATTTTCCTGTGTGCCGCATTGCACAGTTCTATTTTACTTTATCTTTATTTCTTTTTCATCTCATGCTAGAGATGAATTTTCTGTGATGATGTCTACGTGGAGTTAGCTTATTCTATATGCACGCTATATTTGTCGTGTCTTAGATTTCATTTCTGATATCATATGCTATGACTTGCTTTACATTTAGAAATAGTAACCCACATTTTTTTCCCTCATGAAAATGGATGAAATTTTATTATTAGCTGAGCCTGAATATTCATATGTATGCTATCACAGAAAACACACCAAGATTCACGCATTGAATGCCTATATCTGGAGTACTGACTTCTTTCCTTTATCACTTCTATATGCATGAATTGTACACTTCACTTCCGGATGATTGAATGATGATTAGCTAAGATATATCTGGATTAGTTAGCTTTTTTGTGATCGAAACTGAGTAGATTAGATTACCCTGCTGAAGTTGTCGTGCATGTCTTATAGAGTGAGCCGAGAGTTATATTTATTTCTTTCTCCACAAATCTTGAACATCACTTCTCTACTTTTAAAATCATTGGTGAATCTCCCCTTAGTGATTCTATTTTATGGCGCTTCCCCCGCTATTAATTCCTAGCTCCAAATCTCTCATTGTCTAAAAAAAAAAAAACATTCTTGTATATCATTACCTCTCTCCGAGTTGGGATCATTGTATATATGTTGCTCATTGTCAAAAAAAAAAATGGAAAAGAGAAAAAGAAAAAAAAAGAAGAGAAAAGAGGAAAAATCCTCAATAAAAGATCCCATCTCGCTTACTTTCTTTCTTCTTTCCCTTCTTGCCTTTGGAGCTATATATAAAATGGGGATGTAAATATTTTTGTGCCACCACGCTTATAGATAGGCTTGAGGGAGGAGATCCATTGATGTGTGAGAGAGCGACTACTTGACATCGCACGACAACCTAGGCTAAGTAATATTCTATACTCGGTGAGATTGTTTCCAGCTTTACGAAATCCAGAAATCTAAGCCTAGCATTCATTTCATGAAATCCATACTTTTCTATTCTCTCTATTCTATGATGTGATACTCTTATACTCCAGATAGAAAGCGTTCAATTGAAAAGTGTGTGATCTGAGATTTGTATACCGCTTTAGATGATTCAGGCGATGTTAATTTTAAAATCATTCCGTTTTTCATGATTATACCGTTGTTCGTGGGTTTTCTATTTTCTACTTGCACTATTCTACTATGATATCAAAATGAGATTCTTTGACATGTGTCTCTCACTCGGTGCATGCTATAAGAGTAGGTGAAACCCACGTCCTGAGAAAGTGATCTAGCATCCTATCTTTCTTTCTTTCTTTCTTTATTTTCGTTTGGTTTTCCTTCTTCTTCGTTTTTTCATTTTTTTTCGTTTTTCGCCGTTTTCGTTTTCCGAATCCACCAGGTTCGCTTTTTACTTATCTTCCTCGAGGACGAGTAAGAGGCAAGCTTGGGGGATTTTGATCACTCCTTATTTTACACCTTTTTTCCGCATGTTTGCATGCCATTTAGATCGCCCAAATCATGTTTTTCACGATATATCGACGATATTGCGATGCTTTTCACGCTTTGTTGTTTTTGCCGCATTTCAGGTGATTTGGCGCGATTTGGAGTGATCATGAGATGCGCTCACGATAGACGGCCACCGACGACCTCCCCGAGGGGTATTTTGCTGTTGGAGAGGAGCGGAAGAAGAATGGACGTCGCCGGAGCGACGAGGAGGCCAAAACGACCAGTTTGGGCATTTTTTGTGTCCCACTCGGCCGAGTGGAGGAGCCACTCGGCCGACCAGCGAGACACCGCTCGGCCGACCTGTTCAGACACGACTTCCATGTGTACTCGGCCGAGCGACGGAGACCACATCGGCCGAGTGACGATACCACGTCCGCCCGAGTGGCGCCCAGACGAAGGCCCTCAAAAAGATCGAAGTTACTGTTTTTCGGCCATCTGAGCTTCAGAAGACCCACTCGGCCGAGTGGCAACTCCCGTCTGCCCGAGTGAAGTGAAGCCATCGGCCGAGTGACGACAACTCACTCGGCCGAGCCGCCCCCGAACTGAAGACCCCTGAAGTCCCCGACTTACTGGAAAATTGACAGGGTTTTCACTCGGCCGAGCGACTTTTGTCACTCGGCCGAGTGCGATGCGCAGCCTGTAGCGAAATTTGCGGAAAACAGGCTGTGCAGGGGCATTTTGGTCAGGATTTTTAGACGATTTTTGGGGCTATTTAAGCTCTGTTTTTACCCTAGTTTGGGAGGCCACCTCTCAGATTTTTTGCAGCTTTTTAAGTCTACTTTTTAGCTTTATTAATTGTGATTGGAGAAGAGAAAAACTTGGATTTTTGTTGGGTTGATTGAAGATCTACATTGGTTTGCACTTCTCTTCCCCAAAAACTCTATTTTTATTGTTTATATCATTGTTGTGATGAATTCCATTGTCTATTTCATTGCCAATTATTGTGCTATTGCTATGATTAGTGAGTAGTCTCCACGTCTTGGGGCGTGGGGATGAACCCTACAAGCCCAATTTCGTATTTGTGTTGAATTGGTAGAAATTGAGCTAGGATTGTTATTGGGGATTAGATTGGGATCGAATTACTACGGATAGCTAGGTATTCACATCAGTTGGGATTTGCAAGAGATTGGATCCCAATTCGATAGGAAGATCTAGAAATCCGAATTGGGTTGGAGTCGGATTTTCGAAGTATCGGTTTGCAAGAAATTGGACCGACGCTAGGATCTCCGGTTGCAATTCCGTGCCGATACCCGTTTGCAAGAGATTGGACGGGTAGGAACTATCCTAATCTAGATTGTGGACCGAGTTTGCAAGAGATTGGGCTCGGTGCGCAATTGGACGATGATGTTGATCCTAATGCTAGCTTCCCTAGGCTAGGGTTTGCAAGAGATTGGACCCAAACCTAGGATAGCTATAGACCGGCAACAGCGCGAGAGCGTGAGCCTGGTTCCACATTTAGTTGCAACTAGTTCATCCAAATTCTCATCCTAGCGATTTCGATACCGGCAAACCACAATTGTGAAATACGGTGAGTAGTGGGGATTCCCCATTCCCTAGGCGTTTTCTATTTGATTTGATATTTCGCACTTTTGTCTGACGATTGTGACAGGATCGCCCAAGGCAATTATCCCTCTGAATAGCCAGGTTGATTAGGAGCAAGCACGGTCATTCGTCCTCCCTGTGTTCGATACCCGCTCGCCGCTATACCGTGCGCTTGCGGTAAAACTACAACCGTCGCCTCGGGACGTGTACGCCGGGGCGCGATCAAGTTTTTGGCGCCGTTGCCGGGGAATGCATTTTGACGGTGCTCGGCACCGACCACCCGGTTATCTCTTCTTACTTTCTTCCTTTACTTCCCTCTCTATCTCATCCTAACTTCATCCGTAGCCCTATTTGCATATTCTCCCCGCATTTCGCATAAGATCTTAACAGGGAGAATGGGGGAAGCAACGCCAACAATAGAGCTCAGTCGAGAAGACTATGACACCTTCACAGACCTCCTTAAGGAGCTTGTCGACGAGGTCCACGCTACCGGAGCATTTGCTATCAATATCACGGACCCCGACGAACAACTATTTGCTAGCTTTGTGATGGACCAAATCTCCCCGGAAGGAACTATCGGAGGCAATGTCAGAGTTGACGTGGTCGACGACAAATTGTATTTCGAAGACAATAGAGCAAACGTCGAAGAGCACTATGCTCCCGAAGAACCCTTCGAGCAAACCGACATTCCGGGTGTTACACTTTATGACGCTCACTCTTGTTTTTATGAATCGTCTGATGTGTTTCTTGATTCCAGGTACGAACTGGAGCAGAGTGAAGGTTTTGGCGACGCTAGCACTGAATCAGAGGGCGCCTACTTCGATGCCTCATCCTCACTAAGCAGCGAGTCCGACTTGTCACATGAAACCATGCCATCTGAACATGAGCTAAACCCGGATGACGAGGAAGAAGCCGAATTCATGCGAGCTGATAAAGTGGAAGAAGCAGCGCCACCTCAGGTAGAGCTCAAACAATTACCGCCGAATCTAAGGTATGCCTTTTTGGGTAATAAACTGACTTTTCCGGTGATAGTCAATTCCCACCTCACACAAGATCAACTTGAAAAACTCCTGGACGTCCTTAGGAGCCACCTCTCAGATTTTTTGCAGCTTTTTAAGTCTACTTTTTAGCTTTATTAATTGTGATTGGAGAAGAGAAAAACTTGGATTTTTGTTGGGTTGATTGAAGATCTACATTGGTTTGCACTTCTCTTCCCCAAAAACTCTATTTTTATTGTTTATATCATTGTTGTGATGAATTCCATTGTCTATTTCATTGCCAATTATTGTGCTATTGCTATGATTAGTGAGTAGTCTCCACGTCTTGGGGCGTGGGGATGAACCCTACAAGCCCAATTTCGTATTTGTGTTGAATTGGTAGAAATTGAGCTAGGATTGTTATTGGGGATTAGATTGGGATCGAATTACTACGGATAGCTAGGTATTCACATCAGTTGGGATTTGCAAGAGATTGGATCCCAATTCGATAGGAAGATCTAGAAATCCGAATTGGGTTGGAGTCGGATTTTCGAAGTATCGGTTTGCAAGAAATTGGACCGACGCTAGGATCTCCGGTTGCAATTCCGTGCCGATACCCGTTTGCAAGAGATTGGACGGGTAGGAACTATCCTAATCTAGATTGTGGACCGAGTTTGCAAGAGATTGGGCTCGGTGCGCAATTGGACGATGATGTTGATCCTAATGCTAGCTTCCCTAGGCTAGGGTTTGCAAGAGATTGGACCCAAACCTAGGATAGCTATAGACCGGCAACAGCGCGAGAGCGTGAGCCTGGTTCCACATTTAGTTGCAACTAGTTCATCCAAATTCTCATCCTAGCGATTTCGATACCGGCAAACCACAATTGTGAAATACGGTGAGTAGTGGGGATTCCCCATTCCCTAGGCGTTTTCTATTTGATTTGATATTTCGCACTTTTGTCTGACGATTGTGACAGGATCGCCCAAGGCAATTATCCCTCTGAATAGCCAGGTTGATTAGGAGCAAGCACGGTCATTCGTCCTCCCTGTGTTCGATACCCGCTCGCCGCTATACCGTGCGCTTGCGGTAAAACTACAACCGTCGCCTCGGGACGTGTACGCCGGTGCGCGATCATCGGTCACAGTTCAAGCACTGACCGATTAGATCATGATCTAGTCGGTCGGTCAATGAGCTTGAACCGACTAGTTGCAAACAGTGGCTGAATCCAAGATTTATTGACAAGATTTAGTCGGTCTGCGTTCATTTACTGACCGACTATATCTCAATCTAGTCGGTCGGTCACTGAACATGAACCGACTAAAGAGTTAAAATGAAGAGGAAACTCAAAAAGCTTGAGTTAGTCGGTCTAAGTTCTTCTACTAACCGACTAGATGAACATCTAGTCGGTTGGTGGTTGAACTGAAACAGACTAAAAGAGTCCAAAAGTTGATAATCAAGTTCTCTCCTCAATTCACTTGGACGATATATCGCAATACGCTCAATAATCATCTAAACTACCCCATTAAACATCGAAATCTTAAATACGACATTCAAAACATGAATTCGAGCAAAAATTCAAAATATCACATAGAGTCCCGAAAACTCCAATAAGTCTAGCATGAACTAAATATTTCGAAATATAATAGCATGCAAGATTATTGAATGAAACATGAAAACTATATCTCGGATTCACCCATAATCCCCAATTCTCGACGCAACCGCACAAAGGAGTCCTCCTTTAGGGGTTTCGTGAAAATATCGGCGATTTGCTTTTGGGTTTCAACATACACTAAAATGATGTCCTTTTTAGCAATATGATCATCTAAAAAATGGTGTCGGACATCTATGTGTTTCGAACGGGAATGGTGTACCGGGTTCTTGGAAAGACATATTGCACTTTGGTTGTCAACCATGATAGGGCAAGTATTACAATTAATACCAAAGTCTTTAAGTGTGTGTCTCATCCAAAGAACTTGAGCACACGCGGCACCGGCAGCAATATATTCCGCCTCGGTGGTTGAAAGTGACACGGAATTTTGCTTCTTGGAAAACCAAGAGACAAGAGAATTTCCTATAAAATGGCAAGTGCCACTAGTACTTTTCCTGTCGGATTTGCATCCCGCATAATCGGCATCACTATATGAGATTAACTCATACGTGCTAGATTTTGGATAAAGTAATCCAAAATCAAGTGTATAACTTAGATAACGGAAAATACGTTTTACCGCTACTAAGTGAGACTCCTTAGGTTGAGACTGATAACGAGCACATACGCATACGGCAAACATAATATCGGGCCTACTTGCGGTAAGATAAAGTAAACTACCTATCATACCTCGATATAGACGAATGTCTACATCCTTACCGCCCGTATCCTTGTCAAGATGCGTAGTTGTGCTCATTGGAGTCTTTTTCCCGGAAGCACTCTCCATTCCAAATCGCTTTAGCAACTCCACCGTGTACTTCGTTTGGTGGATGAAGATTGCATCGTCCATTTGGCGAATTTGGAGACCTAAGAAATACTTGAGCTCACCCATGTGGCTCATCTCAAATTGTTCCTTCATAACATTAGAAAACTCTTCGCAAAGAGCAAAGTTAGTAGCACCGAAAATGATATCATCAACATATATTTGAACTAAAATTATATCATTATTCGCATGCTTAACAAAAAGTGTAGAATCGGCTTCTCCCATTTTAAAATTCAAATCCAAAAGAAAATTCTTTAATCGATCATACCAAGCTCGAGGAGCTTGTCTCAAACCGTAAAGTGCTTTCTTTAGTTTAAAAACATGATTTGGAAATTTTTCATTTATGAATCCCGGAGGTTGAGAAACGTAAACTTCCTCAACGACATCTCCGTTTAAAAATGCACTTTTAACATCCATTTGAAATAATTTAAAATCCTTATGGCATGCAAAAGACAATAATAATCTAATTGATTCTAATCTAGCTACCGGAGCGAAGGATTCTTCGAAATCAATACCTTCCTCTTGACGGTAGCCTTGAGCAACTAACCGAGCTTTATTCCGGACGACGAATTGGTTTTCGTCGATTTTGTTCTTGAAGATCCACTTTGTCCCTATGACGGTGTGGTTCTTCGATGGCAATGGAACAAGCTCCCAAACTTCATTCCTCTCGAATTGAATGAGCTCCTCCTCCATGGCTAAGATCCAAGCGCTATCTTCGCATGCTTCATTAACATTCTTTGGCTCTATCGAGGAGGCAAAGGCACAATGAGCGAAGTAGTTCACTTGAGATCTCGTCTTGACACTATCATAGATATTGCCAATGACTTGCTCATGAGGATGGTCACAAACGGTATGAAGCCGTTTGGGAATACCTTGATCACTAGGAACATTCTCAACAACTTCATTAGTTGGGTTAGTCTCAATAGAATCAATAGAATTATTAGACTTAGAATTATCAAATGAATCACACAAAACATCCATAGAATCATTATCATTTGAAATTCTAGTTGGAACAAATCCTTCATTAAACGAGACATGAAGCGACTCCTCGATCGTTGAGGTTCGTTTGTTGAATATCCGGTAGGATTTGCTACGCGAAGAATATCCAACAAAAATCCCCTCATCGGATCTTGGATCGAATTTGTCCAAACTACCATACGTGTTCTTAATAAAACATTTCGAACCAAAAACACGAAAATGTTTAACTTGAGGCAACCTACCAAACAACAATTCATAACAAGTTTGTTTAGTGCCGGGCCTCAAAAGTATTCTATTAAACACATAGCAAGCGGTGTGTACCGCTTCCGCCCAAAATTGATGGCCAAGTTGGCTATCATTAAGCATAGTGCGAGCACACTCCACTAGCGTCCTATTCTTTCTCTCAACTACTCCATTTTGAGGAGGTGCACGAGGGAAAGAGAAGGTGTGAGTAATACCAACTTCATCACAAAATGTCTCAAAAGACTCATTCTCAAATTCACCTCCATGATCACTACGAATAGTGACAATGGTGGTTCCTAAGAGATTTTGTACTTTCTTAACAAAAATTGTGAAGTTTTCAAAAGCTTCATTTTTATTACATAATGAAAATACCCATGTAAATCTCGAATAGTCATCTACGATGACAAGTCCATATCTTGCATTTCCTAATGAAGCAACTCTAGTTGGCCCAAATAAGTCTAGATGTAATAGCTCTAGTGGCCGTTTAGTAGAGATGCTTTTCTTAGGTTTAAATGAAGATTTAGGAAGCTTGCCACGTTGACAACAATCACAAAAACTTTTCTTTTCAAAAACAAGCTTCGGAAAACCTTTAATGGAATTTAATTTTGAAAGCTTATAAAGTGTTCCAAAGTTCACATGTCCAAAGCGTCGATGCCATAAGTGTTGTTCACTTGTGTTGGCAACGAGACATTGTTCATAAGACTTAGGAAGATCCAAAATATAAATATCTTTATGACGAGTGCCGGAAAATAGTAATTTATCATTATCTTTTCTTAAAATATGACACAATCCTTTCACAAAGCTAACTTTGTAACCTTTGTCACAAAGTTGGCTTATTGAAATAAGATTATGATTTAAACCATTAACAAGATAAACATCACTAATTAAGGGTTTAGATGAGTTACCCACTTTACCAACACCTATGATGGTTCCACTCTCGTTGCCTCCAAATACGACGCGGTTTCCATTTGCTATGGGAACCACTCCGGAGAGCAAACTAGAGTCACCCGTCATGTGTTTTGAACACCCGATATCGAGTATCCAATTTCCCTTGGAGCTAAATTTAAATTTGTTGCTCCTTTTCTTTTTCTTTTCCTTGAGTACCTAAAGATAGAGAATTTCATATCATGGTACCCAAGGTCATTGGGTCCAAAAGATTAGAACTTTGGAAGCCAAGTCCAATTGGACTTAGACTTCCCCACATAATTTCTACTATGCACAACATCCGAAAAATAAGCATTCATATACATTTGTTTTTCGTCCATGCTTGTGTCCTTTGGGCTCCAAATTGTGAAAATCTTGGGAGCCATCATCCTATTGGGTGCATGCATTCGACGTTGATTTCTACGTGATGCATGTTGTGGATAGGCATAAGGAACATGATGGAATGGTGCACGACGAGAATTATTCATATGATGTTGTGGGTGAACATATGCATGTGTGGGAACACGTGCGTGAGGGTGTCTCACATGGTGTGCACGTGCTCGAGAATGTGTTGCATAAAAATCATCATATGTGTGAGATGGTGGAGTAGGACGTGTGTTCCTACGTGGCATGGTATTGGTGTACATATAAGTATGCCCCTTCTTTGGAGGTCCACCCAAAGTGGGTTTCTTTCCAAAAGAGGGCGTGGACGAGGTGGAAGCACCATTGGTAGATGAACTACCAATAGAGTGTTTGCTACCACTCGTAGAGTCACCAGAAGTTGGCCTAACAAAAGTAGTGGCCGCTTTGGATGGACATCCCATCGTATACCCCAAACCAATGTGGTGATTGGCCGGAAGTAAGTCACTTAGGATTTTATCCAAATGGTCCTTACCCTTATTGAATCTATTGATTCGGCCTAATGTGTTCTCATATTTCTCTTTGAGAGA
The DNA here is from genome assembly GCA_030789695.1 of Scilla litardierei. Lineage (NCBI taxonomy): Eukaryota > Viridiplantae > Streptophyta > Magnoliopsida > Asparagales > Asparagaceae > Scilla > Scilla litardierei. The sequence continues at coordinate 24,560,924 of CM061131.1, read as the reverse complement.
ACGCATAGAAGTATCCAAGTTGGATACTTGCGATGTGAGCACATAAACACGAGATTTAAGATTCTCGTTCTCAATACTCAAAGTCGAGTTTTGAGAAGTTAAATCCGCTATCCTATGTTCTTCTGGATCATCAATGCTAACATGTTCAAGTTTAGATTTGAGATTAATAATCTCATTTCTCAACTCTTCAACAACGGTGTCGTTGTTGGTGATGATAGTCTTAGGCGAGGTTTGAATGCTAGCTAGGTCATCTTTTACCTTAGTATTTCTATTTACTAATTTAGTGTATTTTGACCATAATTGAGAGTTAGCATTCCTAAGATCATCCATAGTTACCTCATCGTTGCCTTCGTCATCACTATCATCGGAAGAGGAGGATCCTTGATCACGCTCCTCTCTTACCATGAAGCACATGTGCGCTTGCTCCACTTGCTCATCGTCCGACTCTCCGCTTGAAGAATCCTCGGAGTCGGTGAATGTTGCTTCGACAAGTCCCTTCTTGTACCCATTTTTGTACTTCTTGGACTTATCGAATTTTGGCGCCTTCCACTTCTCCTTTTGCTTATTAAGAGGACACTCCGCTTTCATGTGTCCTGGCTTATTACACTTGAAACACAAAGGAGAGGAAGAGGCGTTAAAAGAACCAAATTTAGCTTTGTTCTTATAGTTACCTTTTCGGAAGAAACGGTTGAACTTCATGGCCATGAGTGCCATGGACTCCAAGTCCAACTCGTTTTCCGAGTCTTCATCATCGGTTGATGTGGATGTGGATGGAGCGGCCTTGAAAGCGATGGCCTTCTTCTTTGGCTCGTCTTGCTTTAGGTAGGACTTCATCTTTTCCTGCAATTTGAGCTTGCTATCCTTGCGTACCTCGAATGACATTAAAGTACCCATTAGTTGAACTACGGTGTACTTATTCATGTCATTACCTTCCTCGATGGCGAAGGTACGTTTCTCCCAAGAAGAAGGAAGTCCTTCGATAAGCTTCGAGCACTTCTCCTTTTGGGTGTAGGATTTACCGAGAGCCTCTAACTCGTTTATGATGTCGACGAAGCGAGCGTAATATTCCTTCATCTTCTCGCCCTGTTGCATATGAAACATTTCGTAATCTTTGTTTACAACTACGAGTTTAGAGTCTCTTACCCTACTCGTCCCTTCATGAAGAATGAGGAGGGAATTCCAAATTTGATATGCACTCTTACATGTGCATATCTTATTGAAGTCCTCGGGCTCCAACGCGCATTGCAAGGCGTTCATTGCCTTGGCATTGCTTACCTCCGCGGCGACCTCCGCGGTTGTCCATTTCTCAAAGTCTTCTTCTTTGGGCTCGATGTATTCCTTCATTGTGGTCCTCCATAGAGATGCACTCCGGAGGAAGGTTTCCATCCGGCATTTCCAGTACCCGTAGTTGGTACCGTTGAAGAATGGAGGCCTCGTAGAGGAATGTCCTTCCATCACCGAAGATACTCCTTCACGGTTCCTGAAGGTGTCATAGTTGGAAGGTGGACGCACGGTCTTGTTGTCGTTGGCAGACATAGCTAAGTATCTGGCTCTGATACCAAATGTAATGCCCTACAAGCTACTGCACAAGTACTAGAGGGGGGGTGAATAGTACTTTAAAAATAACAAGGAGTATAATTCCTAATTATAATGCAAACAACTACCAAATCAATTTGCGGAAGCTTAAATTGAATGACAACAACAATAATAACAATGCTAACAAGAGATGTTACTGGGTTCGGATCCACCCAAGTCTCCCCGACTTGTTCCCGGTGATCCTACGTCCCAACCACCCGGATCCCCTCCGGATACTTGAGTTAGAAACCCTAACTCAAGATTTCCACTATGAAATACTTGTGAAAATCCTCCACAAGTCAAATCATACAAAATGTAATTTGTGACTCCCACAAACCGGGATCACAACCACACTCTCACAACCGAGAGTGAAACTTACAAATCAAATATGAAATGAAATAAGAAAACTTCTTACCGAACAAAATACCTATGCCTTGAGTATTGCTTACGAATTAGGGCAAGGATGATTTTGGGGAAGAAGTGGCACCAAACCCTAGCTCCAAGATGTAGATCAGCGATGGAGAGCTTTGGGGATGTTGGTGACCTAGAATCAAGCACTTGGCTTGGAAGGCTTCACACTCAATGAATCTCTCTTTGGAAGTAAGAGTGAGGAGAGATTATTGAATGGAATGAATGAGCTTTGAATGCACTTGGAATGATTTCTCTTGATCTCTAAACTTGCAATAATATCAGCCTTTGCAGCAATGAATGCAGCCCATCAAGTATATATAGGATAGAGGAGAGAGAGAGAGAGAGAAAAACGTTTCAATTAAAGCTCCAACGGCTCTTTTCTGAACCCAACTAGTCGGTCAAAGAACAACCACCGACCGACTAGTTCATCAACTAGTCGGTCGGTCAATTAACGTGAACCGACTAATGAGTAAACTGAGAAAAGATCAAAGTACAGACTAAGGAACTAGTCGGTCTAAGAAGAGTAGCTGACCGACTAGTTTCACAACTAGTCGGTCGGTTACTCAACGTGGACCGACTAACAGATAAAACTGAAGTCTGAGAAGAATTAGACTTAGTCGGTCTAAGAACAAATGTTGACCGACTAATTCACCAACTAGTCGGTCACCAAATGAACATAGACCGACTAACAATAAACAGTAAGTATGGTGAAAAATTTGGCATGTACAGTAAACTAAACTAGTCGGTCTAAGAAGAAAAGTTGACCGACTAGTTCATCAACTAGTCGGTCGATCAATGAGCACAGACCGACTAATGATAAACAGTAGCTCAAGCTCAAATGTGCATGAACAGGGAAAGCTCAACTAGTCGGTCACAGAAGCATCACAGACCGACTAGTTTACAAACTAGTCGGTCGGTGAGTCAACTTAGACCGACTAACTGTAAACAGTAAAGAGCAATGAATTAACTGAGAAGAACTAGTCGGTCCAAGAAGCTTAGCTGACCGACTAGATCACCATCTAGTCGGTCAGTTCTTCTTCTTGAACCAACTAACATGCACAAGAAGTCCCGAATTGAAGCGCGATGCTTTGGGAAGGATTGTATGGACTTCTACTAAGATCCTAGAGCTAAGATATGAGCGTTATGAAGATTTAAAACGTAAGACCTACTCAAGGCTTAACATTCTACGAAAGAAGCTTAAAGACTATAAATTAAACTTGACGATACCGTCTTCAATAGCTTCAATCGAATCTTCATGACTTCTAAATAGGTCCATAAGCTTCAACGAAGCTTTAGGCATACGATCACGTGCTTTGAGAAGTCTTGAGACGTCGTAATTGATATTCATGTGAATTTGGCGACGATCTCCATAACTGCGCTCACAAAGTGTTAGTTCATATTATATTTATGTTTGTTCATCATCCAAAACCAAATCCGGGGAGTCCAATATCCAACAGTTGTTTGGGGGGAATTAGGTCAGAAATTCGAAATGAAAGGAGAGAGGGAGTGAAGATGATGGAGAGGTTGATGGAGGAGGTGGAGAGAAGGAGTATTGGAGGAGTGGAGGACGTGGGGGAGTGAGAATCGGCCGTTGGGGAGGAGAATGAGGCGAAGCGACGGCGACAATGGCGATCGGGCGAGGGTAAATGCGAACGGGTGGTCGGGGGTCTATATAGGGTTTTAAGTCGAACCGATCGGGTGACTTGTCACCCGATCGGTTGACGGTTAGGTCAAAAATTCTTGCCGAAGAAGTGCTACAGTCGAACCGGTCGGTTGACTTGTCAACCGATCGGTTGGCCGCTCCACTCATTTTCCCGAGAATTGAGGGCTGCTCACCCGGTCGCCTCAACCGATCACGCTCGAACTCAACCGATCGGTTGATATTCCCCAAAAATTTCCCGAGAATTCTCCCCAGATCACCCGGTCTGTCACCCGGTCTCTCCATTCTTCAACCGATCGGTTCATTTGGGGACAGATTTCGGCTTGTATCTGATACATCCCAACCGATCGGGTGAGTTATCAACCGATCGGTTGGGGCTTTGTTTCCTTTAAAAACCAACAGATTGTCTAAGTCCCTGAACGGATGTTCTCGCGGCTGATTTTATTTATAAAAATAGATAAAATAAAGTCAAAAATAACACTAAAAAGTGGGGAAAAAGTTTAGAACATGGGTTGCCTCCCATGAAGCGCACTTGTTTAACGTCGTTGGCTCGACGCCCGCAAGAGATGTTCACGGTGGTTGATACGGGTGATGCCCGAAGTTCGGCATCTCTTATTCATCGGAGTTTAAGGCCTTTGGAGTAATCAGCGGCTGGAGAAAGATTTGCTCGACTACCCTCTCCTTGTTCTTGGGATCCGGGGCTTCTCTTTCGTATTGGCGCTTACCGCCATCTTCTTTAGGATCCGGACCTCGTCTTTAGTGAGGCCCTTGGGTTCTTTCCCCGTTCTCCTCGTAGGAGGAGCCTTGGGGAACCCGGGAGGGGTCGTACGTGCTGCACTCACTTTCCCAGCAGCATCATTGTTCTTGGGGCCGTCTCGGTCTTCTGAATCCTTCAAGTCATCGGGGGGGTTTCTTAAGAGAATCTCCCAGGAGCTCTCTTCAGCAGCTTTTTCTTCTTCCACATCCAGCAAATTACACCTAGGGTCATCTGGGGGATCGGGGTACTTCATGGACAACTCCAGATCAAATTCAACCTTTTCTCCGCTGACGTTTAGCGAAAGTTTTCCGTTCTTCACATCAATCAAAACGCCAGCAGTGGCCATGAAAGGCCGTCCCAGGATGATGGGGGTGTGTGCGTCTTCAGGCATGTCCATGACTACAAAGTCCACTGGCACATGCACCCCTTTTACATTAACGGGGTGGTCATCCACAATCCCCACCGGATATTTGACCGACCGGTCAGCAAGTTATAGGGTCATACCGGTGGGCTCCAGATCACCCATTCCTATCCTTTTATACATCGACAAGGACATCAAACTTACACTCGCTCCGAGATCGACGAGTGCACGATGAATCTTTACTGCCCCGATCGTGCAAGGAATTGAAAAGCTCCCCAGGTCTTTAAGTTTCGGCGGATTTGCCCTTTGGATGAGAGCGCTACACTCCGCCGTCAACACTACTTTCTCCTTTCTAGACCCTCTCGTCACCAAATCCTTCAGGAATTTCGCATAGGATGGGATTGTTTCGATTGCTTCCAGGAAGGGGATTTGCAAGCTCAGGTCATTGACCATGGCGAAGAACTTGCCATATTTCTCGTCGATTTTGGCCTGAGCTAACCGTTGTGGAAATGGCACAATGGGTTTAAACACTTTCGGGCTCCCTTCCTCGTTCTTCTTCTTCTCTTCTTCAGAGACTCCCTCCGGATTCGTAGGATTTGATGACGAAGCACCGGCGTCGTTTGATTTTTTGATCGGTCGCTCAACGACCAACGGTGCTTCCGGTCTGTTAGGGGGCACTCTAGTAGGGATTTGTGTCCTGCTTCTCAGAACGATAGCGGACACATTTGCGTGCTCATGCACGAGTGCCGACGTTTGGGTTGCTCCCCTCGGGTTCACCTCCGGTTGTGGCGGCAATTGGTTTTGTGACCTTGAAAGGTTCGCCACTTGTAACCCCAGCTGGGTTACTTGGTCCGTGAGGGCCCGCTGACCCATTTCCAGCTTTTGATTGATCTTCTCCTGGTTGGTTATATATGATTCAAGAGAGACTCAACCGGAGAGACGGCCCTCTGTTGGCCATACTGCTGCTGCTGCTGGATTGGCTGCTGATTCCTGGGGCCGTAAAATTATTGCTGAGGTTGCTGCTGATATTGTTTCTGCTGAATCTGACTCTGCTGTGGCCTAGCCGGTTGATATGTTTGTTGCTGCGGCTGCTGAGGTGGCGAGGGCTGAAATGGTGCCCGGTAACCAAAGTTAGGGTGGTTCCGGTTGTTTGGAGAGTAGGCCGGGTAGGAATTGGTTCTTGGCGGATACGACGCATTTCCCGTGGGGTTGTAAAATAGTGCGCTCGCCAGATTCAACGGTGGTGAGATGTCACCACCGTCGAATTCCCTAAAGAATTCGGATTCTACCGCTGAAATCTGCTGTGTACCGGCCCCATCGGCTCCTACCATTAGTGCGGAGATCTGGGTCGAAAGCAAGTCGAACTTGCTTGAAAGTTTGTCGACGTCCTCGACTCTGTGTATACCCTCAGACCTGGGTGTGGTTCTCTCGTCACACCACCGCTCATTGTTGGATGCCATATTTTCTAGAATATGTCCGGCATCTTCCTCGCTCCTTGACATGAAGGAACCCCCAGCCGCGGCGTCCATAGAAGATTTTAGGTCATCCCTCAACCCATTGTAGAACAGATTAATAAGCTGCCACTTCGGAAGCTCATGGTGAGGGCATCTTCTTTGCATCTCCTTGTATCTCGTCCAAGCTTCATGCAAGGACTCGTGGTTGGCCTGGGAGAAGGAGGAGATCTCACTCCTCAACTTCATGGTCTTCCCCGGAGGAAAGAACTTCGTCAGAAAAGCGTTGGAGAGCTTCTCCCAGGTATTGAAAGTGTTGGGGTCCTTCCCCCTGAGCCATTGCTTGGCTTTGTCTCGCAAAGAGAAGGGGAACAGCTTCAGACGGATCGCCTCAGTCGTGACACCATTAATCCGGAAGGTGTCACATTTCTCCAAGAAGGAGTCTAGATGCTCGATCGGGCTCTCCATGGGCGCACCCGAAAACTGGTCCTGCTGTATCCATGTCACCAAAGACGGCTTTAGCTCAAAGCTTTGGGCCGCAATAGCTGGAGAACGGATGACGGAAGTGGACTCGATAGATGGCATCGAGTACTCCAACAGGGACTTGTGAGGCGGGGTGTTCTCCTCCATGGATTCGGGATCCTCTCTTCTTCGATTCTCGGCGGCCAAACGCCTAAGGGTGGCGTTAATCTCTGGATCAATGGGAATCAAGTCGTTGAGACTTCTTGAACTCCTGCGCATGAAAAATAACAAACACCCGTGAAGCGACAAGTGGGAAAGAAACAGATAAGATAAAAAATAAAAAAGAAGAAAATAAAAAGGAAAAAGGAGAATGCGAAAATTATCGCGAGGTAGGGATAAGAGCTAGACACTAGGGTTCAAGAGATCCTAAAATAACAAGCACGTTGCCTCCCCGGCAACGGCGCCATAAACTTGACGTGTGCCCCGGCTTGCTATCCGCAAATGGCCGGGGGACCCGCGTGGGGGTTTAGATATTTTTAACCGCAAGCGCACGGTGTTGTAGTGTGGCTTGGGGGTCGAACACAGGAAGGCTAGGATGTGCTTGTGTCAAGGAGGACCAGAATCACCCCGTGGGCGAGCTAGCCCGAATCGGTTGATGGGTTGTCACGGAAAGTTATGCAAGGTATGAACAATAAGAAAATAAACCCGGGACTTTGGTTTCCACTCCAACGAGCGACTCTCGCCGATGCGGCCTACGGGTAGGATGGCGATCGGAATTAGGGTCTAATGGTGAGACATTGCATCTGAAAGTGGTACCGGCATCCCATGGGCCCGATATTCCGGTCGGTGCCCAGGATGATACACTGGACTTCCCGGATTCGATCAGTGGGCACTCCCGTGTCCATAAACACTGATCGATTCCGGGAGCACTAAGCTCGCAACGATAACTCCCAACGTCTCATCCTGCCGCTCCCGCGTGCTAGGATTCGGCGTCTACGCTAAGGGCGTGAGCTATGGCTAGGGAGTCAACCGCCAAGTTTATTCCCCCTTGGCCCAACGGTCAAAGGCGGTCTTTTTCCCGCCGATGACAATGAAACACCCCGCGTAACCGTTAGAATCCTAATCCCTATCGATTTCCTAACCCTATGGACGCATCGGGAAGAGCCCCCGAAGGGGTTTCCACCAAAATCCCAGATTTGGGAACTACTCACAAAAATTCATTAAAAAGCGATCTAAATGAAAACGAACCGTTGGAATCATAATCAGACGATTGGAATACGGAAGTGATAGAGTAATTAAGACAATACTAAAATTTGAAAAAGATCCGAAAACTTACAAAAGAACTGTAATTACAGCCGTCACAATAGGAGAAAACAGTTAAAACTAGCAGCTCCCTGGTTTCTGGAACCCTAGGGGTTCTATTTATAGACTCTCGTATCACCCGATCGGTTGACAAGTCAACCGATCGGGTGATCCGTTACAGATAATGAACAGAAAACGGCGAGCTTTCACCCGGTCATATGAACCGGTCGGGTGAGTTCTTGGAGTGACCGGTTGGATCTTGGCGTCATCGGGTGAAGTGATCGGTTGGGTGCCCGTGTCTTCGGATCTTCAGCATCAGCTATAGATGAACCGATCGGGTGAGAGTCACCCGATCGGTTGGAATTTGGCTCGAGAAGACAGAGAGTTGGCCCCAGTTGAACCGGCCTGTGAACCGGTCGGGTGACTTCCACTTGAGCTCCGGCTGAGACCGGGTGGTGCACGCGTGCATCACCCGATCGGTTGGGGATGACCAACCGACCGGGTGAGGGGCTGAAAGATGTATTCTTCATCGTTTGACCCCTTGGATCACGCGTGACTCCTCCCGTTGCTCCGGGGACACATGATATCATCGTTAAACGTCCCTTACACGGGCAATCTCCTGCAAACATGGAGAAACAAAGAAAAGTGAAAGAAAACGAGAAAATACGAGAAAACGAATAAAAGACGGCGAAAAACACGGAGAAACACAAAAGAAAACGTGCGCGAATATATGAAATATAAACGCACGTCACAGCTCGTCTGCTCGCCACCCAAACTGGAGGGGAAAACGCGGGGGAGGCTTTGGCCACTCTGTACCCACGATCTTGAAGACCTCCAGGGCAGCTCGTCAGCTCGCCACCCAAACTGGAGGGGAAAACGCGGGGGAGGCTTTGGCCACTCTGTACCCGCGATCTTGAAGACCTCCAGGGCAGCTCGTCAGCTCGCCACCCAAACTGGAGGGGAAAACACAGGGAAGGCTTTGCCCACTCTGTACCCGCGATCTTGAAGACCTCCGGGGCAGATCGTCAGCTCGCCACCCAAACTGGAGGGGAAAAATGCGGGGGAGGCTTTGGCCACTTTGTACCCGTGATCAAGTGAAGACCTCTGGGGCAGCTCATCAGCACGCCACCCAGTCTGGAGGGGAAAACGCGGGGGAGGCTTTGGCCGCTCTGTACCCGCGATCAAGTGATGACCTCCAGGGCAGCTCGTCAGCTCGCCACCCAAACTGCAGGGAAAAACGCCGGGGAGGCTTTGCCCACTTTGTACCCGTGATCTTGAAGACCTCCGGGGTAGCTCGTCAGCTCGCCACCCAAACAGGAGGGGGAAACGTGGGGGAGGCTTTGGCCACTCTATGCCCGTGATCAAGTGAAGACCTCCGGGGCAGTTCGTCAGCTCGCCACCCAAACTGGAGGGGAAAAACGCGGGGGAAGCTTTGGTCGCTCTGTACCCGCGATCAAGTGATGACCTTCGGGACAGCTCGTCAGCTCGTCACCCAAACTGGAGGGGAAAACGCGGGGGAGGCTTTGGCCACTCTGTACCCGCGATCTTGGAGACCTCCAGGGCAGCTCGTCAGCTCGCCACCTAAACTGGAGGGGAAAACGCGGGGGAGGCTTTGGCCACTCTGTACCCGCGATCAAGTGAAGATCTCTGGGGCAGCTCGTCAGCTCACCACCTAAACTGGAGGGGAAAAACACGGGGGAGGCTTTGGCCGCTCTGTACCCGCGATCAAGTGAAGACCTCCAGGGCAGCTCGTCAGCTCGCCAACCAAACTGGAGGGAAAAAACGCGGGGGAGGCTTTGGCCGCTCTGTACCCGCGATCAAGTGAAGACCTCCATGGCAGCTCATCAGCTCGCCACCCAAACTAGAGGGGAAAAGGGCACGACCGAGCTATGACTCCCTCCCCCCTACGAAGACTCTGGGGCAAGATCCGTCCTCGCCACCTAAACCAGAGAAAGGCACGGGCTGAGCTACGCGCTCGTTCCCCCCTCAAGTAAAGACTCCAGGGTAGGTAGACCCAACGTGTTATTCCCAGGAGGGAAGGTGATACGTCATCCGAGTCGAGCCGGGCTTCCAACTCGAGCCCGGATGATGAGGGCAATTGTTACGACCTAAAGGTCGTGATAGTCCTACCTTCCATCCCAGACCGCCTAGATACCCCACCGGCTCGTCCCTCCCTCTGAAAGGACGGCCAACCCAGTGACTGGGCGCTCCACACCCGAACGATAGAGGGCCATAGGGCGCCTGTCGATTCTAGAGTCCGACGCGACTATGGGAAGGGCGCACTCCGCCTTGGCCGCTGATAGCCAGTGACAATCTCGGGTGAGCTAAGGGGGACGAGCTAAGGGGGACGAGCTACGGGGGCCGAGCTACTGGGACGAGCTAAGGGGGCCGAGCTACATGGGACGAGCTAAGGGGGACGAGCTACGTGGGAGGAGCTAAGGGGGCCGAGCTATGTGGGACGAGCTAAGGGGGACGAGCTACGTGGGACGAGCTAAGGGGGACTAGCTAAGGGTGACGAGCTAAGGGGGACGAGCTACGTGGGACGAGCTAAGGGGGACTAGCTAAGGGTGACGAGCTAAGGGGGCGAGCTACGGGGGCCGAGCTATGGGGACGAGCTACGGGGGACGAGCTACGGGACGGTTCTTTGGCACATTGGACACGACAAACAATCTAGTACAAGGACGCTACTGACACTGTCACCGCCCGACCATCTGACAAAGCACCCCTGGCCGCTGCGCCCCCTGACACTTAATGCTTTCGGCCCTGAAACCCTGAAAAAAGTGCCCCGGACCGCTGTGCCGTCTGACAAAAGCGTGGCAGGCACTCCTGTTCCTGACATCCTCGTCCAAAGCTTCCGCTGACAGCAGGGCCAGCTCAGCACGTCGGGTAAGCATGCCAGGTCAGCCCTACCGAACCGCCTCCCATCAGGTATAAATACCCCCTCACTTGTTACGGTGAAGAGGGGAGAAAATTTACTCTCAATCTCCTTACTCACACACAAGAGCAAAGGTCGTCCACATCTTTGTTCTTCCACTCATAGCTTGTCACGTACGGTCGACTCACCCTAAGTCCGACCTGCATGCCTAGCCCCCGCTTTAAGCCCTATTACTGACTTAGGCATCGGAGAGGCTAAGGGTTGGACCCCAACCCAGCCTTTCTGACGAGTTGCTCCTTGCGCAAGTTAGCTCGTCATCACCAGTCGTGCTTGCGCTCAACCTAGGCAGTTCGGTCCCTTATCTACATCCTATCGGATTCGATTCCGTGGTCTGCTCCAACGACAAGCTTAGCTCCATCACCCCTGTAATCACCTGTCAAATAGCCTACCCTAATCCCTTCCTTAACATAACCACCGTGCCCTTGGTTCCCCTAATACAAATTCATTGTACGTGAGTTCTGCCCCGCAACAGGTTTTGTTTACAGGTGTTTCTCTCCGCTGGATCGTTGACCACTGAGTGAGGGGTCAAATGTGTTCAGGGGGCTAATATGACCCCTTGATTCCGCTAGGTGTATGATTCACCCGGCAGAGTTAGATCAAGTCCACATGTCGATCCACCAAAGGTTGGCCTTGGTGGGTCGCGGGCGAGCGGGTTCGTTGACAGGAGCGCTCGGTCTCGGTCGATGGGGCACTGAGGGGTAGCCTCGGCGCCAGGTGTTAGGGACGAGCGGGACCTCAGGCAGGAGCGTTCCGCCTCGGTCGAAGAGGTGCTGAGGGGTAGCCTCGACACCGCAGGATCTATTTAACCTAGACAGACGAAGAAACTCGTCAGGGGCGGTGGGCAGACCTTGGTTCCAAACAAGTCCCCTCTGATGCCTAAGTCAGAACGGATCGCCTCAGTCAGAACGGATCTGAAAGGTGCACGGTGGGATCGGAACGGCTCACAGGGTGGCCGATACACATATCCTCGGACCGAGCAACTGGAGGGAATTTAGAATGGAAAACCAGGTCTTCGAATAGTATACCTCTACCTCACGGTATCTTGAGTCAGGCCCCTTTCTTCGTCCCCCCCTCGAGTCCATATTTAGGGATTCTCCCACGATCGTCCCGTCTCCACGCCCTCCCTTTCCGCCCCCACAATCCACCCCCTTCAGGCACCTTTATGCGCCATGAAGGTGGGTTAATGTGGTCCCTTAATGGTCATTAAGGGGGAGTGTTTTAGGGAGCGGTTAACTCCCACTGTCGTGTGCTTGACCGAGCGCATGTCCGATCGTGGTCGACCCGATACCGGGTCCTCACGAGGGTCTCGACGGTCGGCCCAAACTCCTTTTGGGGGTCTCCTGCTTCCAACGTGGGCTTGGGCCGCTTGATTTTTGGGCTTGCTCTAGGATGGTCATATCAATTGCCCCCATCGCTTGTGTCGTTAGGATTCTGCTGGTTCGTCTCGGGCGATGTGACTTGTGTAGGTTTTGACAGGCGCGTCAGTCGAGTCCGTGCCATTAAGTGGGGGTCATCATGACGCTGGCCGATTGAACTTCTTGATTCGGAGTGAAAAGTGTATATTTATACCCACTAACTACCCCCATTTTGTGCTAAAGATTATACTTAATCGTGCTCTTTTGGGTATATTTTCGCTTTATGTCATTTTCGGGGCTTATTCTCATTCTTTGCATAAAATACGGATTTAATCGTTCTTATTGGCTTCCTACTATTTTTCATATGCTCTTGCTATTATTTTGATCATATTGCCATTTTTCGGGAATTATTTGAGCATTGGAATGTTTTATATAGATTATTGGGAGTCAATATTGTGTTTTATAAGTCATTAAATTAATTTTCATATCAAATGGACTAATTTCTCCTTCTCATATTTTTCAGGTACTCCTGAGAGTCTTAGAGATTTTTCAGAATTTTTTGGGATTTTTCTGAGATTTCTGGGTATTTTTGGTGAATTATTTGGATGAGAAAGGGGTTTTAAAAACCCAGAAAATAAATTAATTGGGTGCGCCACGTGGCGCAATCTCGTTGCGCCACACGGCAAAAATCTGGCCGCAGATCCGCTGGGCCGCTGCTGTTAAAAATAAAAAAAATTTATCCGCTTCTCGGGCCGGCCAAGCGGGCCGGGCCGCTCCGCGTCTTTGCTCCGCTGCGCGCGCATAAATTAAAAAAAATAAATAATATATAAAAAAGGGGAAAGAGGGCCTTCGCCCGCTTTATTTTTTTGCGGCTCTCAGCGCACGCGCAAAAGGATGCGGGGGCGGGCAGCGGGCGCCCGAACCCCAAAACCCGACCCGCGAGGCTTAATACGGGGCCTGATGCCAAAATTAGAGGGGAGGGCTGTTTTTGGTGTTTTTGGCTGCGTTTTTTTGAGTTTTTTTTTCGGGTTTTGGAAATCTTGGAAGGGGGAGGAGGCCATGGAAGCTTGAGAAGGCTTGGTGGAGCTTGGAGATGCTTGGAGGAAGGCAAATAGAAAGAGGGAAGGCTCATTTGGGAGAACTCTTGGTGAAATCCCCCCTTTCTCCCATTGTATTTTGATATCTCATTTTTGTATGAAACTTGGGTCAAATTTGAATGCAATTATCCTATTGTTTGCTATGATTGTGTAGTATTGAATTGCTTGGGTTGTGGTTTATAGAGTTGGTTGTTATTTGTAGCCCTAATTTCCCTCTTTGCCCAATTTCAATGTTAATGTGGGATGCAACATTAGGGTTAATTTGATTGGCTAAGTCCCGAGAGGGCACGATTTGAGAAAATACCATGATCCTAACTTGATTAGTTCCATGATGATGCACCCCTCCATATTGCAAAATTTCATGTTCATGAACGCTAAATATTCCGATTGGGCTTCCTTAGCCGGATGACCGATTGTGTTATATGTGTTGGGGAATTGGGCGGTCCTTTAGGGCACAAAAACTCTAGTCCCGTCCTAAGTCGGACGGAACATAGACACAAAAATCATTTGCAGCGGAAGAAAAACAAGTTAATCTAAATTAACAAGCAGTTAAAACATTTTCAACTTAGCCCTAAGGTCCAAGACCCTATGCCAAGATCTATGCCGACTTGGGATGGATCTGACCATCCCAAGAAGGATCTAGCCTACTGCGATTAAACTAAACTAATGCTAATAAAATACTTTAATTACATACCCGGAATCTCAGCCCTGGAGCAGGCGAGATGTTCCGCGCCGTCTTCCGAGCTGCTCCCGTCCCACGCCGAGCCGCTCCTTGAACCGCTCCCCGAACCGCTCCTCGAACCGCTCCGCATCCCGAGGCGATCAATCCCCGTGCCGCCGAGCCAACCACGCGCCGAAGAAAGTTTCATGCGAGTGAAACCTCCGCCTAGATTTCAGATCCAGAATCCGAACTCCTTTGTGGCTTTGCTAGAGCCCGCAGGAGTAAGGCAGAAATTTAGGGAGAAAGAGAAATATTAATTTAAGCTTAGATCCGAGCGTGCTCCAACATTTACGAGAGCCGCTCAGATCTAGAGCTTGGGACGAGTTTTGAGGAAGGGGGGAGACCCATATTTATATAGGCGGCGGACTCTCCCCTTTTCTCAAAATCCGATGTGGGACTAAACAATGAGTTAATTTAAAATCAAGTTAGTTTGCACTTCACAAAGTGCAAACTTCCGTGAATTTTAACTCACTCACCGTTGAGCTTCAAGATTGATACAACCTATCAATACGACAAGCGTTCAACGGTGAACGCATAGGAAAAAACCGTTCGTCAATCGGAGTTCGTTTGACCCTCCAATTGAGTGTCCAAAGATCAGCCCTAGGCTAGTTTTTCGCAAAAACTGAGCCGTCAAATCTGCCCATTAAACCTAGGGTTCCACACCCAAAGGTGGGACCCACAAAATCTGACTGGGCGCCCAAACCCAGACCTGGGCACGGGCGCCCAAGTCTGGGCGCGGGCGCCCAGGCGCCAGGCGCCCAGGCGGGCGCCTGGGCCGGGCCAGGCGCCCGGCCCAGAACGCCTGGGCGCCCAGCGCCCAGGCGTCCTGGGCCGCCTGGGCCCAGGCCCAGGCGCACAGCGCCTGGGCCTGCGCCCAGGCGCCCGGGGCCAGGGCCTGGGCCGGGCGCCCAGGCCCAGGCCGGCTTGGGCTTGACTGGGTCTGGCCAGCAGGCCAGACCAGATCCAGACTAAGCTGGTCTGCCTGGTCTGGCCTGATCTGACCCTTTGGGCTGTTTTGGCTCTAACTTGAGCATTTGGTGTCCGATTTGGACGCCGTTCGAACCTGGGTCTAGACCGGGATATTCCCGTCTTACCCGTGAACTTTTCCTTGCGTTTATATTATTAAATATTGTATTAAACAATTAAATACACATTTAATCGCTTTTGCATCAAATGCAAAATAGTCCCTATCTAAGCTTAAATTACCATATTGCATCAAATGCAATTATCTCTTCTTTTGCATCAAATACAAATATTCTCCCTAACTATTTTCTACCTATTACTAGACGAAGCGTTGCACTCTGTGTGAGACCCTACAGCCTGACCCTTACAACAGGTTGGGCTCGAAGCCCTATACGGCAGTGACCACGAGCAGTGGTTGCCGTCCCTGCTTCAGGAATCATCATTATGTGGTTAACTCATTGACATGAGTATTGTCGGGACCACCTGACTGTTTCCGTGATGAATTCCGCAGTTATAGTCTCTTCGTCTTAAATATGTCGTTCGGATCAAGTCTGGGGTACGGTCAAACTGTCAACCCCAATAACTTGACTCCGGTTAGTTTCTATCAATCTTTAGTCAATAAATATTGGACTTCTTCCAACACACTCTGCGCAGAGTTTTTACTAAAGACCGAACTAACTCTACGACACTAACTCCCATTGACCGGGAGAGACGAATCCTCTCTTGGTCATTACTCGCCTCGTACGTTTCAAGTGACACCCAATCAAAAGACCTTTCGACAGGCCTTGCCTCGAAGCTAGGTCAGTTGATCTAAGTGGCACCGTTCACGCACAGGTCTGTCAAAATGACCTCAAGTCAAAAGACCAACTATCCTATCATCACTCAGAGTTATCACTGACAGATTGGTCAATATAACCATATGATAACTCTAGTGGATCGTTCAGTGAACTCATTCTAATGAGCACCTGTGTCTCGTCTTCGACTTCGCCAAGTCAAGCGATCATGAGATCATCGCCACCGCTAAACAGTGAAGACTAAGACACAATGGTCTATCCGATGTTTCGATATCCTTGTCTCGGAACATCTACGACCACGAACCATTTTAGACTTATGCTACAGACGGTCAAACGTTTCTCCATGATCGAGATACTCATCTCGATACCCGTTTGACCTTGCATAAAGTCTCAGGACTTTACCTAAGTTGATATCTAATGTTAACTACATTACAATATAACTTAGATAAATTATTACCAAACAGCTTACTGTTATTTCGAACAAGATGTTTGTGCTATTCACACAGGAATAAATGGCCTTGAGGGCATCATATTCCTACATCTCCCACTTGCACTCAGGCCCATTTATCTCGATATCTAATACCGTTTTTACACATAAGTTTTTCCTGACTTCATGTGGTAGAGCCTTCGTGAGTGGATCTGCTAAAACCGTCTACACTATAGACTTAAGGGGTTTTTATGTTTGTGTTTAGACCAACCATTTGAATCTCATTCAAATAATTCATTTGGTCTATCGGAATCTATAATATTTTATTTCCCTGGATCTTATCCAGTTCATCGTACCTTACGATAATAATTTTAAATTAGTTATTGGTCATTGCAAATGGTTCATATCTATTTCTGATAAATAATCAAACTCTTTGATTACTTAATCAAAATATATGTTCCATCTCTTTGATGCCTCGCATGTAATTTACACGCTCCCATTGACCTTGAAAACTCTTTGGCTAATTCATATAAGTTGGTCCGTCTAAATCATATTTAGAAAAACGAACTTATAAGTGAATGCTCAAATTTTCATGGTCAAACTGAGCGTTTACATCGAGTTTGGTCCGAGTAGATCTGTACACATCTGCTGGCGAGACGGTTTCAACTAATCCGTTTTAAAGAAATTAGGATGAAAACCATTCTCGACCAACATGATTGTACTTCACTATTTTCTTTCTGCACCAACCTTTCAACTTAAAGATTTACTTGCAGTAAGTGAGGAAACATTTTCCTTGGGTACGTAAACTAAATTCTCAAATTTATTTACGCACACGGACCTATTCTGATTGCATCAAGTTTTAAATCAGAGTTACTACTCCGAATTTCATCCTAGAAGTTGACTAAGTCATCATCAGTTATGATGTCTAACTCAACATTTCGTCTTACGAAATTCGAGTAAATATACAACTTCCTTACGATTGATTTAATGAATATCTTATTGATAATGTCCTCAAAGAACATTATCAAAACCTAGGCATTACTATTTGGGACTTAACCCAGAGGGAGGAGTTAACTCAGAGTCACTTATTTATGGATCGCACCAAGTCTAACTAAGTGTGATTCATACCTTTTAACACTCTGATGTGTTAACAGACTTGACCTGAGAGAAAATCACATTTTCTTTTAATTACACAAGATTTTATGTAGCTAAGTATTTGACCATTCGATCTAATCGAATCAGTTTAAATACTTTCGCCATTTCGTTCTTTATTTTAGCAGACTTGCGTTTCATCAAGAACACGTGTCTTAGTAAAATATACGAATAACTTATTTTGTTAAAAATAGACTCGGGTATATCAGTATGTACGAGACTGAGTTCGACAACTCATTCTCCCACTGTTTCACAGATGGGTTTCGGCCATTGTATCTAAGAGGCTAAGACTCACAAGTGTCGATAGACTTCATAATACGAGAGGTCAGACACCTCTTTATGTGACTTGTGAAGCTTAATCTCTTGATACGGCCTAGTCTAATTTTACCATATAAGTTTGCTACTATCTTGTGTATTTATATATATTAACATTTAATATATATATATAGTTATTACAAATTACTTAACACAAAACATTACTTCAGAAGCAATGTGACGACATTCGTCAAAATGTGTTAAACGTCTTTTGTATAATAGTTTATTCTGAAATCGTGACATCAAAATGTGTCACAATTTCATTTCCTCCTACTTATGCCTTTACTAATGATAAATAAAGCTAACTCTCTCAATTGACTTTCCGGAGTGCCTTCTTCCTTTTCTAAATCACATTTAGATATTAATTTAACCCAACATAAATAAATAGCTATGCAAGCATCTTATGTATCCAAACGCTTGAGCTTTGCAATCTTGAGTGTAGCTCAAGAAGTTGCTTGTCTCAAGATCCGGTTGGGATACATAGTCTTGCATCGCTCATGCACTCGTATTCGACTCAAACGGTTTGATCGAATTCTCGAACTTTGCGGATCAAAATTGTTTGTCCATACAACCTTGAGGGTAGCTCGACAAGTTGTAGGGAGAAACATACTTTGAATGTCCTATATGTTCAAGCTGCCTCATATAGAGACGAGTGACATGTAGCTTTAATTTATTTGTTGGACCCAGAACTTAATGAAATCATATTTCTTAAGTCTGTCTTTTAGAAGGTCATTTAATGTCAATGAGAATATAGTTTAATTATATCAATTAGAATTTAACTTGATATTCAATTAATCAACTTTTTGACCAATTAACTAATTCCAATATTATCAATTGATTCTTTCGGTAAACATAGTCTTGCCCTAGTTTTAGCATATGTTCAATATTAAATATAGGTAGATTGGCTTTTATCTATCTATATCCTCCCACTATTTTTACGAACGTTTTAAAGCTTAATAACGAACGATTTAATCGAATTAAAAATAATGGGTAAGAGTTCCAATCACCTTGAGTCTAAACAACCTTGAGTGTAGCTCAACAAGTTGATTGACTCTGCGATCGGAAGATGACTCTTCATCGATCATATCGGATATGACTCTCTTAATCGGTTTTTGCCCCTAGCCATTCGTGATCATGAGTGTGCTCATCCAAATCACAATGTCTAGTCTAGTCGGACCCTTGTTTTCATGTCTAGCCTGACTTGCCCCTCAGCTCGGTGTATGCACGACACGTCGGTTTGGGTCAGGTCTTAGACTTACATCAAGTCAGACTACATCGTTGACTTAACTTACGCCGACGCTCGGGGTACGAGACGACGGTTAGGGTTAGTCAAGATTTCATCTTATGTATTTAAGGAGTTGGTTTCTACAGGGTTGCCATGTCATAGCTTGAGTGTATCTCAACAAGTATAACACGGGCCCTATAGTTGCTAACCCCTAAAACAAGGAGGGCTACGGCTAATCTTGAAAAAGATCATTAACGTATTTGACTTAGATATAGTCCAGGGTGTCATACAATCATGATTCGCGACATTGCAGTCCAGCGGAACTCAGCCAGGGAATTGACTAAGCCAGGATCACTACCCCTTGGACTAGCAAGGGTTGACCCAGAACTCTTAGCCAAGCACATTGACTGGATCATGGTCCATTGAATGAAGCTTGTCATTTTTGTATGTATGCCATAGACTAAACAGCTTTTATTAACAACTAATTAATCCTATCAACTAGTTGAATCCTTAAATTCAAAATTTTAGGATTTGTTTAATAACTTTTATTAAGTCCTTATCAACTATAAGGTTCACGTGCTACCCTAATCGTTATTAGGATTTTAATAAATTTTATTAACAACGCTAGAAGCGAAGTCCTTTAATGAAAATTAATTATAACAATTAGAATTGAAAAATCATTTAAAGGACTACCCTAATCAGGAATTAGGTCTTAATATTGTTGTTAATGATTTATTAAAACATAGCATGTCATTAAAATTCAAGTAATAAATTTTAATCATTTTTAATGGCTAACTTAAAGGGTTGTCTTGTGTTATCAAATAAGGGACAAGATTAACAAGCCATTAAAAAAAACTACACTAATTTTATCAACATAAAATGAAAGTGTATATCCATTTAACAATTAAATAAACTAAGTTTATCGCATAAACAATTTTTAGAATTTTAAAATCAGTTTTAAAAATATCTTATAAATTTAAAACATTACTTTAAATATTTTCCATGTTAAAAATTTATCATATATAATTTTTAAACATCTAAAATATTTTAAACTTATCGCATAAATTTAAAGCCTTAAAATCAATTTTAAAATTTATCACATAAATTTAAAAAACACCATTTTAAAATTTCCATGCTTAAAAAAAATTTATCATATAAAAATTTTTAGGCATCCAAAATAAATTTAAACTTTTAAATATTTAAAATTAGTTTTAAAATTATCACATAAATTTTAAAACGGCATTTTAAAAAATTTCATGTTCAAAAAATTTATCACATAGAATTTTGAACTTCAAAAACATTTTTAAAATTATCTAATAACTTTAAAAAATTTAAAAGTATTTAAAAAGCATTAAGAAGTTTAATGAAATCGCAGTACCTAGATCGACTACGCAAACCTAGGCTCTGATACCACTGTTGGGGAATTGGGCGGTCCCTTAGGGCACAAAAACTCTAGTCCCGTCCTAAGTCTGACGGAACATAGACACAAAAATCATTTGCAGCGGAAGAAAAACAAGTTAATCTAAATTAACAAGCAGTTAAGACATTTTCAACTTAGCCCTAAGGTCCAAGACCCTATGCCAAGATCTATGCCGACTTGGGATGGATCTGACCATCCCAAGAAGGATCTAGCCTACTGCGATTAAACTAAACTAATGCTAATAAAATACTTTAATTACATACCCGGAATCTCAGCCCTGGAGCAGGCGAGATGTTCCGCGCCGTCTTCCGAGCCGCTCCCGTCCCACGCCGAGCCGCTCCTTGAACCGCTCCCCGAACCGCTCCTCGAACCGCTCCTCGAACCGCTCCGCATCCCGAGGCGATCAATCCCCGTGCCGCCGAGCCAACCACGCGCCGAAGAAAGTTTCACGCGAGTGAAACCTCCGCCTAGATTTCAGATCCAGAATCCGAACTCCTTTGTGGTTTTGCTAGAGCCCGCAGGAGTAAGGCAGAAATTTAGGGAGAAAGAGAAATATTAATTTAAGCTTAGATCCGAGCGTGCTCCAACATTTACGAGAGCCGCTCAGATCTAGAGCTTGGGACGAGTTTTGAGGAAGGGGGGAGACCCCTATTTATATAGGCGGCGGACTCTCCCCTTTTCTCAAAATCCGATGTGGGACTAAACAATGAGTTAATTTAAAATCAAGTTAGTTTGCACTTCACAAAGTGCAAACTTCCGTGAATTTTAACTCACTCCCTGTTGAGCTTCAAGATTGATACAACCTATCAATACGACAAGCGTTCAACGGTGAACGCATAGGAAAAAACCGTTCGTCAATCGGAGTTCGTTTGACCCTCCAATTGAGTGTCCAAAGATCAGCCCTAGGCTAGTTTTTCGCAAAAACTGAGCCGTCAAATCTGCCCATTAAACCTAGGGTTCCACACCCAAAGGTGGGACCCACAAAACCTGACTGGGCGCCCAAACCCAGACCTGGGCACGGGCGCCCAAGTCTGGGCGCGGGCGCCCAGGCGCCTGGCGCCTGGCGCCTGGCGCCAGGCGCCCAGGCGGGCGCCTGGGCCGGGTCAGGCGCCCGGCCCAGAACGCCTGGGCGCCCAGCGCCCAGGCGTCCTGGGCCGCCTGGGCCCAGGCCCAGGCGCACAGCGCCTGGGCCTGCGCCCAGGCGCCCGGGGCCAGGGCCAGGGCCGGGCGCCCAGGCCCAGGCGGGTCTGGGCGTCCAGGCCCAGGCCGGCTTGGGCTTGACTGGGTCTGGCCAGCAGGCCAGACCAGATCCAGACTAAGCTGTCTGCCTGGTCTGGCCTGATCTGACCCTTTGGGCTGTTTTGGCTCTAACTTGAGCATTTGGTGTCCGATTTGGACGCCGTTCGAACCTGGGTCTAGACCGGGATATTCCCGTCTTACCCGTGAACTTTTCCTTGTGTTTATATTATTAAATATTGTATTAAACAATTTAATACACATTTAATCGCTTTTGCATCAAATGCAAAATAGTCCATATCTAAGCTTAAATTACAATATTGCATCAAATGCAATTATCTCTTCTTTTGCATCAAATGCAAATATTCTCCCTAACTATTTTCTACCTATTACTAGACGAAGCGTTGCACTCTGTGTGCGACCCTACAGCCTGACCCTTACAACAGGTTGGGCTCGAAGCCCTATACGGCAGTGACCACGAGCAGTGGTTGCCGTCCCTGCTTCAGGAATCATCATTATGTGGTTAACTCATTGACATGAGTATTGTCGGGACCACCTGACTGTTTCCGTGATGAATTCCGCAGTTATAGTCTCTTCGTCTTAAATATGTCGTTCGGATCAAGTCTGGGGTACGGTCAAACTGTCAACCCCAATAACTTGACTCCGGTTAGTTTCTATCAATCTTTAGTCAATAAATATTGGACTTCTTCCAACATACTCTGCGCAGAGTTTTTACTAAAGACCGAACTAACTCTACGACACTAACTCCCATTGACCGGGAGAGACGAATCCTCTCTTGGTCATTACTCGCCTCGTACGTTTCAAGTGACACCCAATCAAAAGACCTTTCGACAGGCCTTGCCTCGAAGCTAGGTCAGTTGATCTAAGTGGCACCGTTCACGCACAGGTCCGTCAAAATGACCTCAAGTCAAAAGACCAACTATCCTATCATCACTCAGAGTTATCACTGACAGATTGGTCAATATAACCATATGATAACTCTAGTGGATCGTTCAGTGAACTCATTCTAATGAGCACCTGTGTCTCGTCTTCGACTTCGCCAAGTCAAGCGATCATGAGATCATCGCCACCGCTAAACAGTGAAGACTAAGACACAATGGTCTATCCGATGTTTCGATATCCTTGTCTCGGAACATCTACGACCACGAACCATTTTAGACTTATGCTACAGACGGTCAAACGTTTCTCCATGATCGAGATACTCATCTCGATACCCGTTTGACCTTGCATAAAGTCTCAGGACTTTACCTAAGTTGATATCTAATGTTAACTACATTACAATATAACTTAGATAAATTATTACCAAACAGCTTACTGTTATTTCGAACAAGATGTTTGTGCTATTCACACAGGAATAAATGGCCTTGAGGGCATCATATTCCTACAATATGCGGTAATTAGAGCTTAATTAACGCCAAACTTAATGAACCCTCAACCCATGCTTTCTCTCCTAGCGATCCTACTTCACCTTTGGCTCTCTAACCCTACCCACTTAGGTTAGATTTTAGATTCTCCCCACTTTCACACACTCATCCACGGTTAGTTTAGGTAGTTGTTTCAGACTTTATTTTTCGTTATCAATCAATTTTGTGAACTTAGAACGACTTGTCCCTGTGATCCGACCCGGTACTCACCGGTTATTTTTATATAGCATTGACGCTCCTACGCTTGGGAGTGGAAGGCGTGTACTTGCGCGTTTTCCGAGTCAACCAATTGGCACCGTTGCCGGGGACAACGGTTTCTATTATTAGCAATTTTTGATTGATTTCGAAAGCTTTAGTGTGATACTTCTATCTCTTAGTGTGTGTCTTTCCGTTTATTTATTTTCCTTTTATTGAGTCTTTTGATTGTTTATTTTCATTTTCTTTGAAATTTTTTTAACAACATGGCATCTTCTTCAGATTTTTCGGACTTTGATTTGGAGGATATCCCACTTCCGCCATACTTTCATGGCTCATAGTGGGAGAACCCTCATTTACATATTAAAAAATTT